>CM019041.1:22408540-22702320 GCA_009664405.1 Drosophila bifasciata | reverse complement strand
CATGCCTAAGGGATTGTCGACTTGTGGTACACATATTGCTGGAGGCTTTGAGAGCGATTTTGAGGATTGTTTGTTCCCATTGCCAATAACACGAGCTTCATCTTCGTCGTCAGAACCGCTTTCTGACAATCCTTGCTCCATCATGTTGTCCGCTTCTTCGTCCAGAGCTGCAAAACGGTTTTACTCAGTGCTGCTGCAGTCGAGTTGATGCCGTGTCTTTGGCTACTTCCTTGAGCAGCTCAGCGGGCTTCGTCTTAGCTTTCTGTATAGATTTAGAGATGTTTTTAACTCCTTTATGTTTTTTACTAGCAGGCAGGCCACGGGCTTGAAACGAGCACTTCGTCTTACGAGTTGCTGCTGACAAGAATTCGCCTAATGTGTTGTCAAGTGACGTGTCGAGGAAATGTTAGGCCCCACAGTTGCCGCTACAGTATACGTAGATGTAGATGTCAAACTTCTTGCGACATAGAAATAGTGCACGTAACGCTGGTATCAGTGCTTGTTGTTACAGTCGGGACAGTTATCACCGAATTTGGTAATAAGCTGTTGTTTTCCGCAGAAATGGATGCTACGCTACCGCGGATTTAAGAGCGTAGAGTTTCAGGGCTTACCCCAGCTGCTTTTCTCATCTCCTCCAGTACAGCTTGCCTATTACTAGGTATCGACTGATTCGATGAGTTATTGTCCAGAACTTCAATTGTTATTATTTAGAGTCAAATAATGCAATTGTCGTCCACTTTACTGATCAAAAAGATAAGAATTAACGGAACCAACCTTCTCGCTTGCGCAGAGCGCAGGGCGAGGGGCAAACTTAACACCGTTTAAGTCTGGCTTATCTTAGGTAAAATCCCGCAATAAGCTGCCGCCATCGCAAGCACTGGCTAAAAATAGTGCAAAAAAAACACAAGGAGATAAAGAGATTGTATTGATCACTTGCGAAAATAACTTGTCAAGTTCGCTCGTCCGAATGCAACGAGCTGAGATCTGAGACTCTAAATGAAACTGGACTCATCATTATAACCTTCGCATCACTGACACTCCCAGAGACAATGATGATTGGTTATGAAAAGGTAAATATTCGCCCTTACATACCACTCCCAGATGCCGCAATTGCCTCAGACTTGGGCACCCCACAACAGCTTGCAAATCAAACACATTATGCAACAACTGCATCCAATTACGAAATATGTACGAATGATAAGTTCTGCATAAACTGCAAATACGACTTGCCAACCAACAAATACAGCACAATTGACAAAACATGCCCAGCCTTCATAAAACAAAAAGAACTCACATCAATCGAAACATTAGAAAAAGTAGATCACAAAACAGCTATTAAAATTTACCACACCCGACACATTCACCAACCAGCACTACACTCAACCATATCAGCAGAACAACCGGCCAAAACTGCATCAATACCCACAAAACCATTTACTCGCTCATTCGATCACGAAACTACAGACAAACTGTCCAACAATACCTCTCTCGCCAAACCACAACAAAGAAAAGCAACATCATACGACGATCTCGAAGTACACATGGACACCACACCCGCATCAGCCTCAAATCAAAACCAACATCAACACTCAGTGCATCCCTAACAGAAGAACTTAAACTTAAAATTTACTCAAATAAACAAAACACACTTTCCAAGCCCCTTAAATCTAAGGAAAAAAATGAACCAAAACCTATGAAAAAGAACAAAAACACTAACCGTTTGCTTAACAGTGCACTATGGGCAAAAAGTCCGTTTTTTTGGCATCATTACCAATTTTGAAGATAGAATCATGAAACTTTGTACATATACTTAAAAAATAAAGGTAGAATTTCGGATTTATTTGTTTTTTCAGTTGGACCACGCTTTCCTTCCCGCCCACCTCACCATAGGGTTCAAATTTTCAAATTTTTGTCTACAATTATGTTTTAAAATATTTTAATTTAATATATTTAAGGAATACGCAATAAAATGAATTTTAATAATGCATTTTTAGCAATTCCTATTTTAAAGTTGATTTGGATCCCTGCAAAATTAAATCAAACATTAGTTGAAGCCCAATATTAAGTTTTGTGACGCCATACCTTGATACCGAGTTAATAATTTATTCATCCCAAAACTCTTCCTCCAACTCCAGGGTATCCAGCCCGAAAATTTCGATTTCATCATCTCCGTTTTTCTATCTGATTATTATTATTGTCTTTACATGCTTTTTGTTGTTGAAGCTCAATATCAGGAGATTCCAAAAGAGCTAAAACTTCTGTCGGTAGCCTTTTTTGATGGTTTAAGCTTTGGCGTTCCTTCAGATTTATAAAAGATAGAAGTGGGTCAGAAGAATCTAATGCTCTGTTAAACACGTCTGACATAGTATTTAGGCGGCTGCTTTTCCTTGCATGAGATAGCCTATCACGTTTGTATAATTTATTGCGCGCTTCTGACGCATTTTTCGCCGAGAGCTCCTAGAGGAAGTACGGAGGTTTCCATAATTTGGTGCCCATGTACCAATACCTTGTGCACAGTTGGAGACATTGGATACCACTTATAAGTTTTAACGTATAAGTTAAACGTTTTTGTACATATGTCTTTAAATTTTGCTGGGCATACCTTATACTCACAAGATATGGCAATTAAAATGATATAAAAATTTTTCTAAATGGTCTCGTTAAAATGTAAAATTTTTTGCCAAAAGTTTTGACATCTGAAGAAGCTCCTCTGGCGGTATTTCCATCGTTGCTATTGCCACATCCATTTTGCTTAGGATTGTCTACGTTCAGACCCATTGCCTCCCACAATCTCCGTTGAATATTTTGTTTCCGTAATGAAACCTCATCTTTTCAGAACCTGTGACTCGCCATTTCTTTTAGTTCAATTCTGTACGATACTTTTAATACAAATTCGAAGACTCGTATCCATGCATGCAAAGGGCTTACTCCATATTTAAGGCTATCAGTAGAGATCTGAAAGTTTATTGAATCTATATTTTTGTCTTCAAAAGTTGATTTGACTTAGCACCACATAATGGGCAGGATTGGCATGAATTAGTACCAGTTAACACATTTAAAACTTTGCCATCTATTAAAAGTCAAATGTGCTTCATATTTTACTACTATTTTTGGTTTCCGCAATTGTAGGTGTGCTCTTCAAGTTTTTATTTGCTCGTCCAAGTTCTTTTCTCATTTTAATGAGTTCAGTAGTTTCCCAATAAATTCCATTTTGAGAGGCCGGCAGAATCTGACTGATTGTGGAGAAGGATTTAACCAAATAATTTGATTTTGCAATCTATTAATTTTAAGGGAATTATTGTTGTTACAAACAGTGATTGATCCAAAACCAACAGGCTTCTCTGTGTGAAATCGCTGTTTATATATAATTTGTCCTGTTGACCCATCAAACCCATAGCTGACAATTAATGCGTTGCTTGCGAATGAGCAATTACGTCTTTTTGCATTTCAAATATGCGGTCAGCCGAATGATTTAATAAATTTTGCAGCGATACTTCAACTTTCGTTTCAGAATAAGTTATTTTGTCTTGTTCTGGTCTGCATTTTAATTTCATCTTTTGTAATTTCCTGAATACGGCGGATAAATATCGCATCCATGCAGCTTATTTATGGCTTTTATATTAATGTATTGTTGTTTTGTTAGATTATTTTCTATTAAAAAATGCTAAAAGCCTTTTCAGGACTTATTTTGGTGATCTCATTATGGTTCGCTATGCCAGCTATTTTTTCGCTATTCAATGCTTTTTTCAGTAAAAGAGAAGTGCCGTCCTTTTTCAATTTTTTTGCCGATACAGAAGCAGCATGCAACAACAGTGGCATTGAATTTTCGGTTTCATTGGTTCAGATGCTAATTTTCGCTTTAACCTTGGTCCTGCCTCAGAATAGGTCAAACGTTTGCGACCAGGCTTTTCGCGTGGAGTATCATCCTTATGAAATTCAATTTTGAACGAGGATGCAAGCCATTTCGCATGCTTTTCTTTAAAGCGGTCGAGCATTCTGTTGCATTTTGGCAAATAAGTTTTTATAAATCCGAAAAACTGCATAATTTTATCTTTTATTAAGTTTTGCTGAACATCACTTAATTTAGTTTCATCAATTTTTGCAAAACAAACTGCTTCACAGCATCTTGTTGGCGGTTGTTGTCGCTCCAAAACATCAAGCAACGTTGAATGGCAAAACGTAAATGCATCTGAAACATTGAGTATTGCCGTAAATCGGGCAAAAAAACGGCAAAAATGTTATCCACTATTTGATTGTTAACAGTTTAATTAGTAAATATTCAGCATTAGAATTACCTCAAGTGTCCTCCATGCACAAGTTACACTCCACAGAAACACAAATACGTTTGTTAGTAGGGACATAAAAAACATATCAACAACACATTAAACTATTGGACAATATATTACATGTACTAAACTGTTAGTGCTAATAATTTATTTTACATACTTTGACGATTAAATTCCATGTTTAAACTTTTTTGTTTTGTTTACAATTTCATAAGAAAATTCACACCAAAAATCACAAAGCTTTTGCGCCAGTTTTGTTTTTTGAGTGGCCATATAATAGTCTTTCAATTTTGACAAATAACAAAATACCAACGAAGTCAAAAAAATATTAAAAATATGTTTAAGTATTCTTAAAGTATTCTAATTCAGAAAATACGGTCAATTTAATAATACGGAACAAAAAAAAATGTAAAAATGCCAAAATATGGGACATTTTGCCTATAGTGCAGTGATAGCGACAGCATTTAACTCTAACATATAACCAAGTAAATACCATATACCACTCCAACAAAAACTTAACTGTAACAATGCTAAAAATTCTCCAATGGAACTTAAATGGTTATATGAACAACTACAATCAGTTGCAAATCCTTATAAAAAACCACAACCCAAAAATAATATCCTTACAAGAAACTCACTTATACTCTACACAAAACATCCCTATTCCAATTAACTGTACTTTCTACCACGAAAATACTGCCACTAACGGATATGGAGGTGTGGAACTCCTAATTCACAATTCAATACAACAACAAATCGTAACAACACCCAATGCACTCGACTTCGACACAATAGCAATAATAGTTCACTCCAAAATCAAATTCACTATAGTCTCATCATACATACCACCTAACAAAACTTTCAAACTTCAAAACATTAGAAACATTTACGACAGTCTACAACCACCCCTCCTAATTACAAGAGATTTCAATAGTTGTCATAGAATTTGGGGCTCACAATCCAACAATACGAGAGGCAACACAATATTTAAATTCATCAACCAATCCTCACTAATAACACTTAACAACGGATCACCAACTCACTTTACCACACAGCATACCTTTACCCACATAGACCTTTCCATCGCTTCACCTTTCCTATATTTTAGCTCCAAACGGTATACCGATAACTCCCTCTCGGGTAGTGATCACTATCCCATTCATATCGACCTATTTGACGAACAGAACATCACCTGCCCTGTTGAAAGACCTAGATTCAAAATCAAAAAAGAAAATTGGCCTCTATTCCAGGAGATTTTAGAAAAATTATCTAACGAAAGACCTCTTAGCACAAACATAAACAAAGAAACAGCTAACATAACTAAAATAATTATTCAAGCAGCCAATGAAGCCATTCCTCAATCACATCAATTTAAAATTAAGAAAACTGTTCCATGGTGGGACCAAACCCTTCAAAAACTGAAAAATGAAAATAACTTATGTTGGCTTAATCTAAACAGAAACATTAATATGACAAACTTACTCGCCTACAAATAAGCAAACGCCAAACTCAAACGGGAAATAAAAATTAGGAAACGAACATCTGTTCAAAACTTTGTAATGATACCTATTTCAGAGTTGCCCTGACGACCCCCTGACGACGGAAAACCACCAATAGAAACGCAAAACACGTTGGCAAGAAACTTTTGCCGACCCAGGGTAACCAAAGAGGCCAATTGCAACCCCACCCGGAAGCGTTCTCAGGATTGTAACGAACTGGTTACATTCGTATACATATTCATACTGGATAGCACTAAGTACTTTGCATTTCATATACATATTCATACTAATAGCACTAAGTTACGTTGTCATATATAATCCAACAACACCATACACCGGACATTTACAGTCCCACGCGCCGATCGATTCATGCGGATTCATGCCTTAAATAGGCCGGCCCGGCGATCAATCAGGGCAGTCCATCGCCTATCCAAAACACGGCAGTCCATCGCCTATCATAAGCCCAAACGGCAGTCCATCGCCTATCATAAACCAAAACGGCAGTCCATCGCCTATTCTAAATCGTATCGGGAGTACATCCGCCCGCGGCTATCAGCACCACGCCTCCGGTAAGAACACTATACAAAAACCAATACACGACATTGTAAACCCCGAGAAAACATAACAGAACACAAATAAAGCCAGTTAAATAACATCAAAAACCAAACTCACGAAGTGTCATCATTTCTTCGCCGAGCGCGAACACAAAAATCAGGTGACACAACAAGCAGGCATATTACCGCATACACCAAAACTCAGGTGTCAGCGTTTTCTTGTAGAGAACCCTGGACAGATTGAGCTTACCTCAGTCTGTCCAGGGTTCTCTACAAGAAATTTTGTAGTATTGCTGGAACTTTAGGTAGGGCTTGGCCGTCAGACCGAAAGTGGAGCGGGCGTGGAGTCTTGTTACCGTGTAGGTGTTTTGGGCGATCGCACTTGGCGATGAAAGGAAAACGCTGACACCTGAGTTTTGGTGTATGCGGTAATATGGCTTGTTGTGTCACCTGATTTTTTGTGTTCGCGCTCGGCGAAGAAATGATGACACTTCGTGAGTTTGGTTTTTGATGTTATTTAACTGGCTTTTATTTGTGTTCTGTAATGTTTTCTCGGGGTTTGGTGTCGTGTAGTGGTTTCGTGTATAGTGTTCTTGCGGAGGCGTGGTGCTGATAGCCGCGGCGGATGTACTGCCGATACGATTTAGAATAGGCGATGGACTGCCGTTTTGGTTTATGATAGGCGATGGACTGCCGTTTGGGTTTATGATAGGCGATGGACTGCCGTGTTTTTAGGATAGGCGATGGACTGCCCTGATTGATCGCCGGGCCGGCCTATTTAAGGCCGATTTCTGGTGCTAAGTCCGCAAGTCTGGGTTGCTTTAGTTGGTGTCGAGTTCTCCTGCGCGTGCCACCGACACGGTCATTGCCTCGGATGCACCGAGAAATGAGCTGAGTCTGGGCTGTGGTCATTGGCTCGGTCGTACCGAGGAATGACCCGCGTGGAGTTGTGTAACTCGGGGAGGGGGGGAGACTGGGGAAATCGTGTGTCGATTCTGCATGAATCGATCGGCGCGTGGACTGTAAATGTCCGGTGTATGGTGTTTGTGTTGTTGGATTATATATGACAACGTAACTTAGTGCTATTAGTACGAATATGTATATGAAATGCAAAGTAGCTTAGTGCTATCAGTATGAATATGTATACGAATGTAACGGTTCGTTACACCCCCTTTCTTCCGGGTGGGGTTGCAATTGGCCTCTTTGGTTACTCCTGGGTCGGCAAAAGTTTCTTGCCAACGTGTTTTGGCGTTTCTATTGGTGGTTTTCCGTCGTCAGGGGTCGTTGTGATCGCTGGTGTCGTTTGCTTCCTCAGCAGGGTCGCTGTCCAACGTGTCGTGGTACTCTTTCAGGTCGTTGATATTTGCGACTTTCAGTTTCCGGCTTCCGGGATGTTGCAACTTGACGATATTTGTTGACGCGAAACCTTTGACTTTGAATGGCCCATCATATTTTGGGGGCCAATTTCGCAGCGAAACCGTCGGCTGCGTTGGAGAGGTGGTGTTGTCTGATCAGTACTAGTTGGCCCACCGTGGGGCGCCATTGTCGTCGGCGGAGATTGTAGTGACGGGATTGTTCTTGACTCGCCCGCTGAATGTTGTTCCGGACTATCGTGAATACTTCTTTGAGTCGAGTTGCCTTAGTGTGGGCTGTGGGCCTCGATATAGACCGGGACAATAGTATCGTTGTGTTATCCGTGTGATGGTTTTCCGAATGACGAGGTGGCCTGCCGTGGGCTGATCATGGCATTCCTTGAGCACTCTTGGGCGTCGGTCTTTTGGGACGCAAAGTTTCCATGACACGTAGTCGTGATCGTCGGCTCCGTGGCCCAGGTGTCTGTAGAGTTCTCCATTCTCGAAAACGTAGTCGGGGTATTTATCGGGTTCTTCTTTGGTTTGCTGAATCCTTCGTGTGAGCCAGGGGCAAGATGTTGCGTCCTCTTTGATTCTTGCTAGCGTCTCCAAGGGTTGTCGGGACAGGGCGTCGGCAGTCACGTTTTGTTTCCCTGCTCTGTAGTGGACATCGTACTGATACTGTTAGAGTTCGAGCGCCCATCTCGCTATTCTTCCGTAGGGGCTTTCAAGAGTATTGAGCCATTTCAGCGCGAGATGGTCGGTTATAACGTCGAATCGGTATCCTTCTAGGTAGCAGCGTAGTTTTCGGATTGCCCAAATGACGGCGAGGCATTCCTTGTCTGTAGCGGAGTAGTTTCCTTCGGCCTGGTTCAAGCGTCGGCTGACATAGGCGATGACGCGTTCCTTTCCTTCGATCTCCTGCGTGAGTACGGCGCCTATGCCGAGGTTGCTCGCATCGGTTTGTAGTGAGAACTTGACGTTGAAATCGGGGCAAAGCAAGTACAGGAGCGGTCGTGAGTAGTTCCTTTAGTTGGTCGAAGGCCGCTTGTTGATCTGCGGTCCATGTCCATGTTTGTCCTTTCTTGAGTAGCTGAGACATTGGTTGGACTACTGTAGCAAAGTTTGGCACGAATCTTCGGTACCAGGATGCCATTCCGATGCACTGACGTAGTTCTTTTAGGTTCGTGGGTGGCTTGAGTTCTTTAACGGCAGCAATCTTGTCGGGGTCCGTGTGGATACCTTCTTCGCTGATGACGTGATCAAGATATTTGATCCGGCTTTGGAAAAATGTGCACTTTTTCCGCGTTTATCCGCAGGTTCGCTTTTCGAAGGCGAGAGAACTATTGCCAGGTTGTGTAGGTGGTCCTCGAAGTCTCGTCCGACGACGACAATGTCGTCTAAATATGCGAATGCGTAGGGTTCCATGTCGGCTCCGATCACGGTATCAAGGGCCCGTTGGAATGTTGCTGGTGCAGAATGTAATCCGAAGGGCATCACTTTCCATTGATAGAGACCTCTGCCGGGGACCGTGAAGGCGGTGGCTTCTCGACTTCCGTTGGCCATGGGTATTTGCCAGTATCCGTTCTTCAGATCCAGGGTGGTTATGAAGCGTGCGTTCTGTAGGCGCTCCAAGATGTAGTTGATCCTGGGCGGTGGGTATGCGTCAGGAATAGAGTGAGCGTTGAGTTGTCGGTAGTCCACGCACATGCGCCATTTGCCGTTCTTTTTACGTACGAGTACGATGGGGGCGCTGTGCGGGCTTCTTGAGGGTTCGATGAGACCTTCTTGGATCAATTGGTCGATTTGCTCGTCGATAATCCGCATCATGGCTGGGTTCTTTGGGTAGTACCTCTGTTTGATGGGTCGATTATCCCTCATGACGATGGTGTGCTCTGCGATGTTGGAGGTCCCGTGGAGATTATTGAACTTTGGAAGTTCTGTGTCCAGAAATTCTTGGATCTGTGGCGCTATGTCCGGCGGCCAGGGATCGGCGATCAATTCTGGTTCGGTGAAATCGGGCGTGTCGGGGTGCTTTGGCTGGCTTGGGTCTTCTGGGAGGATAGTTGTGTCGAACGCGCTGGGGTGTTCGATCCTACGTGGGTAGGCGCTTATGTGGGCGACGATCGGGGTAGCGTTGGCCGGGAGTGGCGTAGCTTCGTGGGTCTGGCGGTATACCTGGGTCGTAATGTCTCCAGATCTACGTATGGCCAGGCGGGTCTCAGTGACGACTCTGTTTTCGCAGCAACGACTTGTTTGGGCGACGAAGATTTCGGACGTGGTGCTAGGCATGGCGTGGGGCATGGCGCTAGTGGGCACGTCAGTACGCGGAAGGTACTCCAGTGGGTTGGTAAAAATCGGTGTGGCGTCGGCCGTGGGTACGACAGGGCTGCAGTCGTTGTATCGGGGGGTCATCGGGCTAGATTCCGGTTCCGAGTGGAGAGGTTTCGTGGATATTAGCTCGTGGTTGGACCCGACCAGCAAGGGATTTGCGTGGCTGTTTCCCTCGTTGTTTGGTTGTTGCACTGTCGCTGCCGTTGTCGTTGTCGTTGTTCGGGGCTGGTTGTCGTCTTTTTAGGGTGTCCGTGGGTTCACCTTCTCCGTTGAGGGTAGCATGGGTGCGCGGTGGCTGAACTTGGACCTGGGCTTCCTGTGTCGAGCGGGTTCCAGTTCGTTGGGGTTTGTCTCGTGTGTGAGATCCTTGTGGTGGGTTCGGGATGCGTGTGCCCCGTAGTTTGTTTTGATCCTGGGCTTCCTGTGTCGAGCGCCTGGTTCAAGTGTGTTGATTTTTGTCTCATGTGTGAGATCCTCGTGGTGTGTTTGGGATGTGTGTTCCCTGGGTTTGGCTTAGGACGCGGGTGCTCCGTAGTGGCCGTGGGATTCGTTTTCCCGTTTGCTTGGTTGCAGTTTACCGGTGCTTGCTTCGGATTCGTGTTTTCCGTTGTGGGCCGGTTCTTCGCTTTCGCTGTGGTTGGTTTCGGTGTCGTGTTCTTCGTTGCATTATTGGGGGCCGCATTTATTTTTGGTAGGTCGGGGAAGTGTGTTCGCTGTTGACCTAGATTTCTTGGTGCTGGGTTCGGTGACTTGTACGTGGTTGGATTGAACTGACGGTGGCGTTGGCGTGGGTGGCGATCTTGTAGCTTTAGCAGCGTGGTGCCGCATTGGATCGTCGTTTCGATGGCACATAGGGAAGTCCATGCCGACTATAACTTGCTCCAGCATGTTTGGGGAGGACCAGGAGTGGGATTTGGGCCTCTCGTTGATCCAGCTTGATGTGCGCCAGTAGAACTTGTGTGATCTCTGACTGAGCCGTCAGCCAGGCGTATGCGGACGCATGCATCTTGCAGGTTGGAGTTGTTGTTTAGTTGTCGGGCCAGGTTGTCGCTGACGAAACTTCGGGATGCCCCGGTGTCGATGGTGGCCTCCGTTGTTTGTCCTCCTATTGTCACTGTCGCCACTATTCGGCCGTCGTTCACTTGTAGTGGGTTGCTTAGTCGCGGGTCTGTGGAGGCGTCGTTCTCGGCTGATCCCGGGTCAGTTGAGGACGCGTGTCGTTTCCCGACGTGGCTCGGCGGCAGCAGTCGACGGTTCGAGTGCCGCGCTTTCCACATTCCCAGCAGAATAGGATCAAAGCGTTGGTGCAGTCGTAGGCGGCGTGTTCAGCTTGACCACATCGGCGACAGGCTGCGCGGGGGTTGGCAATGGGAGTGGTGACCATTCGATGGGCGACGTCGTGGTTCGTTGCATTATTTTGATTCGATGACTGTCTGCGCGGTGTGTCGGCTGAATCCCAATGGGGTCTCCGAAAGGGGGTACGGTAGGACTCACCTTCTCTGCGGTCTGGGTGTCTTGCCGGCCTGGTGTCTTTTGGTGGGATTCGCATGGGTGCGGGGGTCGTTGCGTGTTTCCTCTCGTGAATAAGCTCGTACTCTGCCGCTAATCGGGTTAGCTGTGACAAACTTTCCAGTTCGTCTCGTCGCACGTATAGTTGGAGTCCTGGCAGGGCGTTGTCGTAGATCCTATAGAGTTCCTTAACTAGGTCGTACTCGGCATGGTGCATGAGTAGCCGTATCTCGATGAGATAGTCTTTGAATGGTTCTCCCACCGCTTGCTTGCGGCCTCGGATCTGGTCCTCCAATTGGTCGGAATACCTTGGCGGCAGAAAATACGTCAGAAACTCCTGGCGGAAATATGCCCCCAGGAACTACCCTGTAGTGGGCTGGTACGGTGCCAGCGACTGGCTCGGTCGGTGAGTAGTTCGGCCATGCTCCGAGGCAGTTGGTTGGTGTCCACTCCGTAGGCGCGGGCGCGTTCCTCGAGTAGTTCCAGAAACGATAGTGGGTCATCCTCTCCGTTGAACTGGATGCCCCATCCGCGGATGCGTTCTGCCGTACGCGCGACGTGGTTATAGTCGGGGTGCCCGATTATGGGTGCGTCAATCGACGGTATAATTCTCTGTGTGGGCGCACGGGAGGTTTCCATAGTGGGTGGCCTTGGAAGATCGGCGGCTGTGACCACTGTTGGTCGGGGCGTGGGCTCTGGGGCTGCGGGGACATGCAAGCTGGCTTTGGGGTCCCATCTTCCGGTGCCTGATGGTCCTGGAGTAGTGGGCAGCGGGGACTTGGAGCGTCCTGCTGGTCTTGCGTATTGTCTCTCGAGTTCTGCCAAGCGAGTCCAGGCACTCGGCGGGAGTGGTCCGGCGACTAGTATAGCAAAGTTCTTGCGCAACTCTTCAACAGTTCCTTCGGTGTCAAATTCGAATTCCTTGGTGAAGGCCTCCAGCTCGGCGGCGCTTGTAGATCCAGCCGATGCTGACGCCTGGATTGGCGACTGGCTCGCTGGTGTGGAAATCAGTGCTCGCGTCGTCTTCGTAGGCTTCCATGGTGATTGGACTGAGTTTTCCTCGGCGTTGTTTTGGGCACTTTTCACTGTTTTAGCACTTGGTCACTGCGTATATTTTCCGGTGGCACTCGCGACTGGATTCGGGTGGGTGCGCGAATTTGGTTTTGTACCGGACTTGTATTCTGTGGCTAGCTCCACTATTCTTTCTCGGTGGCTGTGGGTCTTTAATCCACGTAGCCCCGTGTTAAGGTTTTCTCTTTAAGATTCCTTAAAGTTGCCAGAAAGTTGGCTTTGAAATCTCCTTAAAGTTTCCGTAAGTCCCTGCTCGGGCGCCACTTGTAATGAAACCTATTTCAGGCTGAGGTAAGCTCAGTCTGTCCAGGGTTCTCTACAAGAAATTTTGTAGTATTGCTGGAACTTTAGGGCAGGGCTTGGCCGTGAGACCGAAAGTGGAGCGGGCGTGGAGTCTTGTTACCGTGTAGGTACTTTTGGGTAATCGCCCTTGGCGATGAAAGGAAAAAAACGCTGACACCTGAGTTTTGGTGTATGCGGTAATATGGCTTGTTGCGTCACCTGATTTTTGTGTTCGCGCTCGGCGAAGAAATGATGACACTTCGTGAGTTTGATTTTTGATGTTATTTAACTGGCTTTTATTTGTGTTCTGTATTGTTTTTGTCGGGGTTTGGTGTCGTGTAGTGGTTTCGTGTATAGTGTTCTTGCGGAGGCGTGGTGCTGATAGCCGCGGCGGATGTACTCCCGATACGATTTAGAATAGGCGATGGACTGCCGTTTTGGTTTATGATAGGCGATGGACTGCCGTTTGGGTTTATGATAGGCGATGGACTGCCGTGTTTTTAGAATAGGCGATGGACTGCCCTGATTGATCGCCGGGCCGGCCTATTTAAGGCCGATTTCTGGTGCTGAGTCCGCAAGTCTGGGTTGCTTTAGTTGGTGTCGAGTTCTCCTGCGCGTGCCACCGACACGGTCATTGCCTCGGATGCACCGAGAAATGAGCTGAGTTACTGGGCTGTGGTCATTGGCTCGGTCGTACCGAGGAATGACCCGCGTGGAGTTGTGTAACTCGGGGTCATATGGAGACTGTGGCGGGTGTGTCGATTCTGCATGAATCGATCGGCGCGTGGGACTGTAAATGTCCGGTGTATGGTGTTTGTGTTGTTGGATTATATATGACAACGTAACTTAGTGCTATTAGTACGAATATGTATATGAAATGCAAAGTAACTGTGCTATCAGTATGAATATGTATACGAATGTAACGGTTCGTTTCACCCCCTTCTTCCGGGTGGGGTTGCAATTGCCCTCTTTGGTTACTCCTGGGTCGGCAAAGTTTCTTGCCAACGTGTTTTGGCGTTTCTGTTGGTGGTTTTCCGTCGTCAGGGGTCGTTGTGATCGCTGGTGTCGTTTGCTTCCTCAGCAAAATCGCTGTCCAACGTGTCGTTATTTTTCAGGTCGTTGATATTTGCGACTTTCAGTTTCCGGCTTCCGGGATGTTGCAACATGACGATATTTGTTGACGCGAAACCTTTGACTTTGAATGGCCCATCATATTTTAAAAAATTTCTCAGCGAAACCGTCGGCTGCGTTGGAGAGGTGGTGTTGTCTGATCAGTACTAGTTGGCCCACCGTGGGGCGCCATTGTCGTCGGCGGAGATTGTAGTGACGGGATTGTTCTTGACTCGCCCGCTGAATGTTGTTCCGACTATCGCGAATACTTCTTTGAGTCGAGTTGCCTTAGTGTGGGCTGTGTCCGGAGGGCTTCCTGTCCCTGGTGTAAATTCGTCGTACAATGCTCCAGGTAAGCGAGGTTCTCTCCCGTGTAGCAAGAAGGCGGGGAATTTTATCCAGTTGTTTCCTAGACACTGGAATTAATTGCTAGTGATATTTCGGGTACGAGTTCGTCCCATGTGTTTTGGTGGTCCTCCACAAATTGTGCAATCATGGTCTTCACTGTCCGATTGGCCCGTTCCGTAGGGTTTTCCTGGGGGCAATACGGTGCGGTGTTTGCAGATCCACGCCGGCTGTTTGCATAAACGTGCGGAACGAGCGGCTGGTGAACTGCGTTCCATTGTCCGACGAATCGTTTTGGTACGCCAAAGTGACTGAGAATGCGTTCCCGAAAAACTAGCTCTAGCGTAGCGGTGGTAGCCTTCTTAAGGAGCACGAGTTCAACCCACTTTGAGAAGGTGTCGAAGAATACCAGTAGCATGGTGTTCCCTCGTTTTGATCGGGGAAGTGGCCCTACGAAATTCGGCACATAATGTGGCGAAAAATTCCTCTGCCCTGCGGGTAAGGATCCTACCCACGGGCTTGCGCTGCAGTGCCTTGAACTTCTGGCAGCTCAAACAGCTGCGTACGTATTTCCGCACATCTCGATATAGACCGGGCCAATAGTATCGTTGTGTTATCCGTGTGATGGTTTTCCGAGTGACGAGGTGGCCTGCCGTGGGCTGATCATTGCATTCCTTGAGCACTCTTGGGCGTCGGTCTTTTGGGACGCAAAGTTGACACGTAGTCGTGATCGTCGGCTCCGTGGCCCAGGTGTCTGTAGAGTTCTCCATTCTCGAAAACGTAGTCGGGGTATTTATCGGGTTCTTCTTTGGTTTGCTGAATCCTTCGTGTGAGCCAGGGGCAAGATGTTGCGTCCTCTTTGATTCTTGCTAGCGTCTCCAAGGGTTGTCGGGACAGGGCGTCGGCAACCACGTTTTGTTTCCCTGCTCTGTAGTGGACATCGTACTGATACTGTTGATTTCGAGCGCCCATCTCGCTATTCTTCCGTAGGGGCTTTCAAGAGTATTGAGCCATTTCAGCGCGAGATGGTCGGTTATAACGTCGAATCGGTATCCTTCTAGGTAGCAGCGTAGTTTTCGGATTGCCCAAATGACGGCGAGGCATTCCTTGTCTGTAGCGGACAAGTTTCCTTCGGCCTGGTTCAAATTCGGCTGACATAGGCGATGACGCGTTCCTTTTCTTCGATCTCCTGCGTGAGTACGGCGCCTATGCCGAGGTTGCTCGCATCGGTTTGTAGTGAGAACTTGGCGTTGAAATCGGGGCAAGCAAGTACAGGAGCGGTCGTGAGTAGTTCCTTTAGTTGGTCGAAGGCCCTTGTTGATCTGCGGTCCATGTCCATGTTTGTCCTTTCTTGAGTAGCTGAGACATTGGTTGGACTACTGTAGCAAAACATTGGCACGAATCTTCGGTACCAGGATGCCATTCCGATGCACTGACGTAGTTTTTTTCGGTTCGTGGGTGGCTTGAGTTCTTTAACGGCAGCAATCTTGTCGGGGTCCGTGTGGATACCTTCTTCGCTGATGACGTGATCAAGATATTTGATCCGGCTTTGGAAAAAATGTGCACTTTTCCGCGTTTATCCGCAGGTTCGCTTTTCGAAGGCGAGAGACTATTGCCAGGTTGTGTAGGTGGTCCTCGAAGTCTCGTCCGACGACGACAATGTCGTCTAAATATGCGAATGCGTAGGGTTCCATGTCGGCTCCGATCACGGTATCAAGGGCCCGTTGGAATGTTGCTGGTGCAGAATGTAATCCGAAGGGCATCACTTTCCATTGATAGAGACCTCTGCCGGGGACCGTGAAGGCGGTGGCTTCTCGACTTCCGTTGGCCATGGGTATTTGCCAGTATCCGTTCTTCAGATCCAGGGTGGTTATGAAGCGTGCGTTCTGTATCCCAAGATGTAGTTGATCCTGGGCAGTGGGTATGCGTCAGGAATAGAGTGAGCGTTGAGTTGTCGGTAGTCCACGCACATTCGCCATTTGCCGTTCTTTTTACGTACGAGTACGATGGGGGCGCTGTGCGGGCTTCTTGAGGGTTCGATGAGACCTTCTTGGATCAATTGGTCGATTTGCTCGTCGATAATCCGCATCATGGCTGGGTTCTTTGGGTAGTACCTCTGTTTGATGGGTCGATTATCCCTAATGACGATGGTGTGCTCTGCGATGTTGGAGGTCCCGTGGAGATTATTGAACTTTTAAGTTCTGTGTCCAGAAATTCTTGGATCTGTGGCGCTATGTCCGGCGGCCAGGGATCGGCGATCAATTCTGGGTCGGGTTCGGTGAGATCGGGCGTGTCGGGGTCCTTTGGCTGGCTTGGGTCTTCTGGGAGGATAGTTGTGTCGAACGCGCTGGGGTGTTGGAACTTTAGGGTAGGGCTTGGCCGTGAGACCGAAAGTGGAGCGGGCGTGGAGTCTTGTTACCGTGTAGGTATAAACTTTGGGTGATCGCCCTTGGCGATGAAAGGAAAAACGCTGACACCTGAGTTTTGGTGTATGCGGTAATATGGCTTGTTGCGTCACCTGATTTTTGTGTTCGCGCTCGGCGAAGAAATGATGACACTTCGTGAGTTTGGTTTTTGATGTTATTTAACTGGCTTTTATTTGTGTTCTGTATTGTTTTTTTTTCGGGTTTGGTGTCGTGTAGTGGTTTCGTGTATAGTGTTCTTGCGGAGGCGTGGTGCTGATAGCCGCGGCGGATGTAACCCGATACGATTTAGAATAGGCGATGGACTGCCGTTTTGGTTTATGATAGGCGATGGACTGCCGTTTGGGTTTATGATAGGCGATGGACTGCCGTGTTTTAGGATAGGCGATGGACTGCCCTGATTGATCGCCGGGCCGGCCTATTTAAGGCCGATTTCTGGTGCTGAGTCCGCAAGTCTGGGTTGTTTAGTTGGTGTCGAGTTCTCCTGCGCGTGCCACCGACACGGTCATTGCCTCGGATGCACCGAGAAATGAGCTGAGTCTGGGCTGTGGTCATTGGCTCGGTCGTACCGAGGAATGACCCGCGTGGAGTTGTGTAACTCGGGGGGAGGGGGGAGACTGTGGCGCGTGTGTCGATTCTGCATGAATCGATCGGCGCGTGGGACTGTAAATGTCCGGTGTATGGTGTTTGTGTTGTTGGATTATATATGACAACGTAACTTAGTGCTATTAGTACTATTAGTGCTATCAGTATGAATATGTATACGAATGTAACGGTTCGTAACAACTTTACAGCCGAATTAAACCCAACATCTTCCATCCTCAAAATATGGTCAAACAAAAATCGCTTCTGCGGCCACAACATCCATTGCCTCACTCACCCCAATAACCCAACACAAAACATACTTGACAAAAAGGAAATAGCCAACATACTTTGTACCCATTGGTCCAACTCAGCACTCGACAGCAATTTTCATCCAATCTTCATACAACAAAAATCAAATTCAATCCACGTCTTCTCACACATTGCACTTAGTATCGAAAAAGACATTACAAATATCGAAATTCTAGCTTCTATCAACCAACTAAAAGGCAAGACTCCGGGTCGAGATGGTATAAGCTACCCGATGATAAAAAACCTATCTCCTAGCCTTCTGCAAAGACTTCATAGCCTGTTTAATAACATCCTTAACAAACAAATCCCCCATCAGTTTAACGTTAGCACCTTCATACCCATACCCAAACAAATTTTGGACAAAACCTCTTACAATTCTACCGCCCTATCTCCCTCAACCCATGCATAGCAAAAGTTATGGATAAAATAATATCGAAACGGTTTTGGCGGCTAGCTACCAATTGCAAGTTATTAGACAACCGTAAATTCGGGTTCAGAAAGGGAAAATCGGTGTCTGATTCCCTAGCCATGCTAGATTATCAGATAACTTCCTCCCTGTCAACAAAAAACCATGCCTCTACAATTTCATTAGATTTTGCTGAAGCAATTGACAGGATAGGAATTCACAGCATCATGGACGAACTCAAAGCTTGGAAAATAGAACTTGTCTTCCTTACTAAGAGAAAAATAACTGTCCTTGCCAACAAGGATTGTGTTGCGCGAGTGGTCATGTCAAATTGATACCATTGGTACCGCCACCAAAACCATTACATTCATTGGTTTCCGAAAATGGGCAGATTCTAATAATTTTTGACTCATATCCAGCAATATAATAATTGCTTTCAGATAACGTCATTTGGCGCAACAAGAGTTATTCAAAACAACTTTCAACTTTCAAGATTCAGGATCAAATATATCATCTAACAGGTTTCTTATTGCCTACTCCGGATAGTGACTGCATTCAATTATAGCGTGGTAATCGATTACAGTTCACAGCAAATCGTTGCTGTTGTACCAATGAACTTTGTGTGCCTATTCTGCAATGCATTTAAGTTTCAAAATTAAGCTCCTAGATTATGTTGCGCGAGCGGTCAAGTCAAATTGATACCATTGGTACCGCCACCAGAGCCACTACATTCATTGGTTTCCGAAAATGGAAAATACCCTAACTTGCTGTCTGTCCGTCTTGTTTGTCGCCCATTGCTCGGAGGCTATAAGAGCTTGAGCAACCAAATTTTTTTTGCAGACTGATGTGAGTTTCTCACTCCTAGAAAATTTTTTCAAAATTTCGCCCCGCCCACTTCCGTCCCCACAAAGGGCGCACATCTGTGGCGTCCCCACTTTTGAAGATAACAGAAAACGAAAAAGGCAGAATCATAGAAAAGACCATATTTATTAGAGGCCCAAATCTGAATCGGATCGGATCATTAGTATAGCCACAATAGAGAATACCATTGAAAACGAGAAAGAACATACGGAGCCGCTGTAAACGCGACTCTACTTTTATACCCGTACTCAGTCTGTACACATGTGATTTATGTGGAATTTTAAAATGTTTTATCAGTTTTACACTTTACATTTTACATTTGTTTGCTGCATCTGTCATCTACATCTACATCAGTTCTCACAACAACACACGTACACTGCACGAGGCAGAGTCTGTGAGCGTGAGTGTGAGAGAATCAGTAGCAGACGCTACTGCCATCAACCCTAATAAAAATGTATATTTTGTTGCGGTGGGCAACCCCCGCAAGGGGACTCGCTGCTGAAAATTCATTTCACTGCACGAGGCAGAGTCTGTGAGCGTGAGTGTGAGAGAATCAGTAGCAGACGCTACTGCCATCAACCCTAATAAAAATGTATATTTTGTTGCGGTGGGCAACCCCCGGAATGAGATTCCCGGTCGGATTCAGGTCGGATCATTATTGTAGCCACAATGATGAAATGAATTTTCAGCAGCGGGGACTCGCTGATAGAGTCATGGTTTTTCCACACTGATGTTATATCCCACTCCTAGAAAAATGTTTTAAAATTTCGCCCCGCCCACTTCCGCCCCCAAAAAGGGCGCACATCTGTGGCGTCCCCAATTTTGAAGATAGCAGAAAACGAAAAAGGCAGAATCATAGAGAAAGACCATATCTATCAGGGATCCAAATCTAAATTGGATAGGATTATTAGTATAGCCACAATAGAGAAAACCATATCGTAAAAAATCATTCCCTCTCTTTCGCACTCACACAAAATCGAGTTGATTTGGTTTTTCGTACAAATGGGCGCCTGGATCTCAGAGACTATAAGAGTTAGAGCAACCAAACTTTTTTCCAGACTCCTGTGATATTACTTCAGTGCAAGTTTATTTCAAAATTTCGCCACGCCCCCCAGACGCTCCCACAAAATACGAAAATCCACAATTTTGAAGATAGAAAAAACGCGAAATGCGATAAACGCAATATCGTAGAGAATAACCATATCTACCAGATTGCCGAATCTTGGTCAGATCGGATAATTATTATAGCCACAATGATGAAATTAATTTTCAGCAGCTAGCCAAAAACCTTTCAGCCGTGCAGTGTTGTTGTGATGTAAATGACAGATGCAGGAAAAAATTTAAAATATAAAATGTAAAAAATGATGAAATATTTATAAGTTTCGCATAAATCACATGTGTACTGACTGAGTACGGGTATAAAGTAGTGTCGCGTTAACACAACACGTCCTTTCTCGTGTTTTGACTCATATCCAGCAATATAATAATTGCTTTCAGATGACTACATTTGGCGCAACAAGAATTATTCAAAACAATTGTATGCCAACTTTCAAGATTCAGGATCAAATATATCAAGGATCAAGTTTAAAAATGAAGCTCCTGGATTGTGTTGCGCGAGCGGTCAAGTCAAATTGATACCATTGGTACCGCCACCAGAGCCACTACATTTATTGTTTCCGAAAATGAGCCAAATTCTAATAATTTTTTGACTCATATCCAGCAATATAACAATTACTTTCAAATGACGCCTCTTGGCGCAACAAGAGTTATTCAAAACATTTGTATGACAATTTTCCATATTCAGGGTCAAATATATTATCTAACAGGTTCCTTATTGCCAAATCCAGATAGTACTGTATTCAATTATAACGTGGTAATCGATTACAGTTCACAGCAAATCGTTGCTATTGGACCAATGAACGTTGGTGCCAATACTGCAAGGCATTTAAGTTTAAAAATGAAGCACCTGGATTGTTTTGCGCGAGCGGTCATGTCAAATTGATACCATTGGTACCGCCACCAAAGCCACTACATTCATTGGTTTCCGAACTTGGGCAGATTCTAATAATTTTTTGACTCATATCCAGCAATATAATACTTGCTTTCAGATGACGTAATTTAGCGCAACCAGAGTTATTCAAAGCAATTGTATGCCAACTTTCCAGATTCAGGGTAAAATATATCATCTAACAGATATATCATCAACTCCGGATAGTGATCGCAAATATTTTCAAATTTATTTTAAGGGCGATTCAAGACAAGTCGATCAGCGTTGTGCGCACAACAGTTCAGTGAAAGCACCAATTGTGAAACAACTCCAAACGTTTTTCCATCAACATGACGAATTGGTTGCCTTATTCACGACCGCATTGGACCGCATGCCGTCTGATAACCAAAGAATTGTCGTCAAAGCTGATAAGACGCCTGCAGGAGAACATGCGAGACGTTTTATGCGCCAACAATTGACGAAGTTGCTATTGTCGTCGTGGGTAAAAATTTAGAAAACCGAGATATTGTTTTGCATCGGCGTAGCAATCAACTGCAGCGTGTGCCCTAAACAGGTCGATCATATGATGCTTTACTATATATCCTATCTTATTTTGGCAAGGTGAAGATGGGTATTTTTTTTCAATGAAAATTAAAATCCAGTCACAGGTCTCGAAACTAACAAAAAAGTTAGTTCAATGAATTTTTATTCATACAGACTGATGGTTTAGGAAAATGAGGACAATCATATATTAAAATGTCGGCGTCTCTTCCATCAATATTCTGTGGATATGTACCTGAAAGTTCAAACGGAGCGATTGACATTTATCAGGTTGAACCAGAAAAAACTGTGTTCTGAAGAATACATTTATCTTCGGGATGATGTCAATGCTGATAGAAATGCACAGAATATAGGTTGAACAACTATTCTCCCAGCAACATACGTCGGAAGTCCGCGACATATGCATGAATACGCTCAGGATGCACATTATGGCACACTAAATTTTTTATAACGTTCGCATGCAATCCAAAGTGGACAGAAATTAGACAAGAATTATTTCATGGCCAATCACCCATTGATCGCCACGACATTACCGCACGGGTGTTCAAAACAAAGTTAAAATCACTCATGGATTTCATTGTTAAGCATCGTGAATTCGGCGAAACGTGCTGTTGGATGCATTCAGTCGAATGGCAAAAACGCGGTTTTGCACACATCCTCATTTGGATGGTAGAGAGGATAAGACCGGATAAAATCGACGATGTGATATCTGCGTACAGTGGTGCTCATAGACTTAAGCCACAAGACTTCAGCCAAGAATTTTAACGAAAATTAAGAAAAGTTTAATTCACAGCTCCAATTTTTGTGTCACATTAGTTCTATATATCAGTGTTCTAATAGAAGAATAACCAAGTTATAAAAATATATATTCAACGAAAAACTTAAAAATCTGAGACCATCTCCAAAATGTCCTGCTCACATACTTAAGCCACCTGGTAAAAATGGTTGAGAAAATTAAAATTTGCCCAATATTTCTTATAATTTTAATAAATTTACTTTAATATTAAGTGGGATGATCTTTCTGCTTAAGAACAGCGGAGCAGCGCTTTGGCATTGAATCCACAAGACGAGTGCACTGTTGTGGGGTGATTTTCTTCCACTCTTCTTCAAAATTCGCCACAAATCATTTTATTTTGCTGGTTTTTTTTGGCCAACGACTTGTTTAAGAATTCCCCATAAGTTCTCTATAGGGTTCAAGTCGGGTCTCTGCGGTGGCCATTGCAAAACATGGATCGCCTCTTGGTTAAGCCATGACTTGACTATCTTGCTGGTGTGTTTCGGGTCGTTGTCCTGTTGAAATATCCAGGCAAAGTGGCAAATTATCGGCATATTCTCCAGATAAATTGTTAATACGGATGTCCCTGTACATTCTTGATAATGATGAAGATTATTATTACATGAGATTGTTACAAAACATATGATTCATGGTCCCTGCGAAACATTAAATCAAAATTCTCCGTGTATGGTAAATGCTTTCCAAGACAATTAGTAGCAGAAACCTTTAGTGGAAATGATTGTTATTCACTTTATCGCCGGCGATCCACTAACGACAACGGAAGGACAAAGTCAAAGTGAATGAGCATGTTATTGAAGTTGATAATCGTTGGGTTGTTCCGTTTTCGCCGTTACTCTCCAAAACATTTAAAGCACATATAGATGCTGCTATTCCGTAAAATCAATAAAATACAAAAGTATTTTGACATTACAAAAATTGCATAGTTTGTGTGATTAACAATAAAGTATTTATCAAAAAAAAATGAGAGCAATATATTAATTAGAGTTGTGTATTATGTTCATAAAAACAACGAAACAACAACGTTCGCACAGTGGTCTCACTTTTTAACGAGAATTTTTGGGTATTCGGCAGTATATTTTATATTTCGACCCATGATACTTAGATACTCTCTCTTGAAAGTTAAATAGTTATCGTTACTGTAAGGTGAGGTTAGTAGCTGTTCCACCGAAAATTAGGCACTGCCTTTCGAAGCTTTACAAACAGTTCTCTTGGTTAGTTGACGGAGGGTGGCATGTAAGAGAGGAGAATGCATGGAGACTGCAGGTCAACTAGAGCAGCAAAGATGAGAGCGGGTTCGAAGGCGAATTTCGAAGAGCGCAAGCCATTAAATAGAGGGCATCAGGACGCCATCATGGCATTTTCCCATCGTTGTCTGGGGTAATATCATTTTTGTGAGTGGAGACTAAGTAAAGATTTCTTGTTGAGTGCCAGGGTATACGTACCTAAAAATAAAAAGTTACAATTTACCCGTGTACTTACCCGTGTACTGCTGGGAGGCACTATACCGCACCAGCGGATAACTGGACAAAAAATTCGCCCACCAGACGTTCGGGTAAGTAAGGCGATAGCTAGCAGCAAGCGAGGTAAAAACCGAAAAAAATATATATATGCGTATGTATGTGTAGGTAGGCTTATGCTTGGAGGAGGCTCGTCAGTCACATCGACCCAGCTGGAACAGCGAATTCGCCGGAGCTTTGGGCATCGCTTGGGACTGAACAGCGATCAGCAAAAAGAGGGACAAAGCAGTACCCGGCAGACAGCAGCCTCTTCAACGCGAACCGCGGCGTCGTTACCGAGCGGGACGGGAAGAGGGAGATATAGAAAACAAACATAAAACACATAAATATATAAATTAAACCGGTGTGAAAGTGGCCGGAACATTTTTGTGGGGCTGTGACTCCATATCGAAAACCTCTCTCTCTCTCTCTCTTTAGATCGCTATCCCCGTTTTTTCGTTCCCCTATCCTTTTCTTTTAGCTACGTTTATCTATCTCTGCTTCTCTCTGCCTCCGTTTGAGGCCGAGCCTAAAACACTGGTAAATCAAATTTAAAAGTACCCGTGATCAGAAGAAAAGAAAAGAGCGAGACATGACGGTGTAAAGGAGAGGTGAAGAAGAAAAAAAAAAGTTTATAAAAACCCCAAACCGATTGCACCGGTAAATTTTTTTTTTATTGTGTGGTGCGAATTGTGTGTGTTTCTTTATATTTTTGTTGTTGTTTGTTTAGTTATGATTTTCAGTGACCAACTCGGAAGCGCTTCGTCGAGGGAGGTCTTACGTGAGTAATATTTGAATCATTGTTTTATTTTATTGGCGTCCACAATTTGTTCATTGTACAAGTTGTACAAAGCTCAACAGAGAGCCAGAAAAGAATCACTACATTATGTCGCGGGCACACACCCAAATAAAAATTAAAGTAATCAAAAAAAAAAAACAAAATGTTATAATGAGTGAGTAAATAGCAATTGGTTTGATCTCCAGCAGAATGCCCCTGTAGGCCCCGCATACATAAAGGGGTCTTGTAGTGAATTTAGGTACAGGCCCAAACAAGACCAAGGAAGGGTGGGGGAAGTGTTCCTCAAGACATCAGAGGAATGTTGTCCCTTTTCCCAAGTGTAGTTATTGTCTTCTGTTTTAGGTGTTGTGCTTTTCCGTCCCCTTTTTTTTTGTTATGCACGCGTTATAATTTTAAAGTAATAATAGAGTAGGCCTTAGCTTGGAAAAGAACACCACACTCGTAGCCGACGAGCCAGCAGCCGGAAAAACAATTAGCGTGCCGTCCAAAAGCTTTGAATAAAAGCTTGCCTATCCAGTGGGTTAACCATTACATTTATTATTATTTTTGGCGCCCAACGTGGGGCCAGACTTTTGGGTAGAAATTCATGAGAGTTTTACTTAGAGGTGTGGCTCACGAACAATGGCCTAAAACAAACTATCTCTAAATGAATTTTTCTGTTACTTTTCGTTTATCTGCGGGTAGGACTAAGGGAAAGATTCGTAAGTTTTCCGTGGTCATTATTGTGGATGAATGGGAAGGGATAAATAAAACATTTCCGATGTCATACAGTTCTCATCCGGGTCTTGGAATATCGGAAAATAACTTAACCTTAGGGTATGTTCCGGGCCAGGATTCTGGGGGTTCTGAGTGAGTTCTTTTTTTTCTCTTCAGTACAAACAGTCAGACTGTCCTGATTTTTTGGAATACTACAAGAATAGCTTTGAGAGGCTGTCTGTTGTCCAAGTCAGGTCAGTTTGAGATGGAGGTACTACTCAACTTAATGCAGGCTGCGTGAGAATGTACATTAGGTGTTTGGAATTACAGGTCATGCCATTTGAAAAAGAGCACTCCTGGCCACGGCTGATGTCATGAAATACTCAAGCTTGTATTTTCTTTTTTTCTTTTTCTTGGCAATTTTGATTAGGGCTTCTATAGGGAGCAAAAGTATTAGCCGAAATTGGATGCAGATGCGCAGAATTTAATTTTACCTCTAATCTTTACCTCTTAATCTTATAATAGTTTAGGCAGTTAATTTCAAGATGGGACTAGATCGGTCGGATGATGAAGGGGATGTTCCTGCAGCACGTCGTTGCGGGCAGTGCAAGGAAGCTATAGCTCCCGAAGATACGTATAAAACCCCATGTCAGCACGAATTACATAAAAACTGTGCAAAGAAAGTCTTTAAAGCCCAAACAACTTGTTCGGTTTGCAAAACATTGTATGCTTTGCCTCATCGTCTTCCCAGCAGCCTCTCGCTCCTGGCAAAACTAGACAGCAGACTAAGCTAGTTCGCACGGAAGGGACCAATTCAACACAATTGAATCAGATAATACACCATCAGGTTCCAATCAAATTTCAAGGGAAATCACTGAGGCTATTAAAGGCATGCAAAATGAACTCCTTACCCATCTGACGGAGAAGATGACTCAACTGATAGCTACCACAGTGGATGCTTGGTTAGCCGATGCACAAATTCCGCAGCCATCAATTGGAAGTCTAAACAGAAACGCTTCTTTAGATAAATTGCTAGAAATTCCCGAGGAAAACCAGGGCGTAGATTTCACGGTTCCACCTCGGATGTCACTGCCTAGATCAGCCGCTTCTGACTTAGATCAGAGACCTGACAAGGTGGGGCATATAATGAATAATTGAAAGTTCGCTTTTCTGGAGCACCAGACTCCTTGAGCGTTGATTCTTTTATATACAGGGTAGAGGCTCTGACCCATCAAACGCTGGTGGGTAACTTCATGCTGTTGTGTATAAATGCAAATACCTTGTTTGAAGGAAAGGCATCAGATTTTTATTGAGGTACCACAAAACAGCCGGCTCAGTGCGGTGGACAGAACTGTGTGCAGCCTTGCGGAAGCAGTTTAGGGATTCCCGAACAGACGTGGATATCAGGCAGTTGATTCGCGATAGAAAGCAAAGAGAAAAAGAGAGTTTCGAGGTATTTTTCGATGCAATCCTGAAGCTGACGGATAAGCTCGAGCAGCCTCTATCCCATAAAACTCTTGTCGAGATCGTTCGTCGGAACTTGCGTCCGGAAATCCAGCATGAAATACTGAATCAAACAATAGATTCTATAGAGGGATTGAGGGACATATGCAGGAAGAGAGAATGCTCCATGGAAGAGGTGCGTCGGACTCAAGGCTACCAAAAACCGACTCCATTTCGAAAGCAAATCGCGGAGCTAGTGGACGACATCTCAGGAGATGAGGCAGAAGAATTCTTGGAATCGGAGTTTGGGGATGAAGTGGCAGCGATATCCTTGGTTTGTTGAACTGTCGAAAGGAGGGACACCGGTACCACGACTGCGTATCCAAACGGAAAATATTCTGTTTCGGATGCGGAGCGCCAAATACATATAAGCCCTCTTGCTAAAAATGTCAAAAAAACACCAAGGAGAACACGGCAGATTTTTGTCGGCTGACCAGTGTTCCGCAGAGGGGGTCGACGAAACAGGACTAAAACTGGCGAATTGGGAAATACAGAAAGGGTCTCCTGGGAATAGTAGGGAGACAGACACACCGTGGGTGGGATGGCACAGGAATCTAACAGAAGCTAAGAAGAGTGCACTACCATGTGAGATCGAGAAAACAAGAAGATTGTCAAGAAATGCACGGCGCATAAAGGCACATTTTAAAGCCATAAAATACATACATGAATTAAGAAATAAAAAGGAAGATAAGAGGCCTTATGCCGACGTTAAGCTACTAGATAAAACTATAAAAGGATTGCTAGACACCGGTGCCGGAATGAGTTGCGTAGGTGGTCAGTTAGCAAAGGAAATAATAGTTAGTAAAAATACCATTTAAATTGCTGTCGTCAAATGCTTTCACGGCAGATGGAAAAAAACAAGATATATTAGGAAAATTAACAACTAAAATAGAGTATCGTGGGGAAACTAAGAAAATAGAGCTATTCATAATTCCAAATTTAAGTCAAGATTTATATTTAGGTATTGACTTTTGGTCACTTTTTAATTTATTACCGTCCGAGTTTCAGATTTCAGAAATTAGCGAAAGTTTGGATGTTCATATTCTTACCTCTGCCCAGGAATCGGCGTTACGCCAAATTATTTCAAGTTTTCCATCCTTCTCTGTTTCGGGCCTGGGCAAAACCAAAATTCTTACTCACACCATTGACGTAGGGAATGCTAAGCCTATAAAACAGAGACATTTCCCAGTCTCACCGGCGGTCGAAAAATTGTTATACGGTGAAGTCGATAGGATGCTGAAGTTAGGGGGTGATTGAGGAGTCAGAAAGCGCTTGGTCTTCTCCTGTGGTTCTGGTCCAGAAACCAGGAAAAGTCTGTCTCTGTTTAGACAGTCGGAAGGTTAATGCGGTGACCGAAAAAGATGCGTACCCGTTGCCGCAAATTGATGGCATCTTGAGTAGATTACCAAAAAGCAGAATACATAACTAGCCTGGACCTAAAAGATGCATTTTGGCAAATACCTTTAGAGGAGGCATCAAGGGACAAGACCGCATTTACCATACCAGGGAGACCCCTATACCAATTCAAGGTCATGCCTTTCGGCTTAAGCAACGCTTGTCAAGCCATGTCTAGACTCATGGATAAGGTAATACCCTCCTCTCTCCGAAACCAAGTTTTCGTCTATCTTGATGACTTGCTGGTCATTTCAGAGACGTTTGACTCACATCTGGAGATACTGCGTTTGGTATCAGATCACATCCGTCAAGCAGGATTGACAATAAATATAGAAAAGAGTAGATTCTGTAGGCGATCCGTAAAATATCTCGGTCACATAATTGGCGAAGGAGGTATTCGAACAGACCCGAAAAGATCTCCGCTATTACTAAGTTTCCGCTGCCAAAAACACCCGAGCCCTTAGGAGCTTCCTTTGAATGGCAGGGTGGTATAGGAAATTTATAAATAACTTTGCTACATTATCTGCTCCATTAACAGACTTGCTGAAACAGAAGAAAAAGTTTGTCATGTCACAGGAAGGGATTGAAGCGTTCGAAAAATTGAAGGAAAACTCTATGCACGGCTCCAGTTTTGAGAAGTCCTGACTTTGGGAAGCCCTTCTATATTCACTGCGACGCGAGCAATACAGGAGTAGGGGGTGTACTGGTCCAAAAGACGGAGGAAGGGGATGAGATGCCGATGCCTTCGTGTCGAAAAACTAAATAAAGCCCAGCGCAATTATACAGTGACCGAGCTAGAATGCTTGGCGGCCTTAGTGTGTATAAAAAGGTTTAGAGCATTTGTCGAAGGTCATCAATTCACAGTGATAACTGACCATGCCTCGCTGAAGTGGTTGATGTCCCAGAATGATCTACAAGTTGTACAAAGCTCAACAGAGAGCCAGAAAGAATCACTACATTATGTCGCGGGCACACACCCAAATAAAAATTAAAGTAATCAAAAAAAAAAAAAAAATATTATAATGAGTGAGTAAATAGCAATTGGTTTGATCTCCAGCAGAATGCCCCTGTAGGCCCCGCATACATAAAGGGGTCTTGTAGTGAATTTAGGTACAGGCCCAAACAAGACCAAGGAAGGGTGGGGAAGTGTTCCTCAAGACATCAGAGGAATGTTGTCCCTTTTCCCAAGTGTAGTTATTGTCTTCTGTTTTAGGTGTTGTGCTTTTCCGTCCCCTTTTTTTTGTTATGCACGCGTTATAATTTTAAAGTAATAATAGAGTAGGCCTTAGCTTGGAAAAGAACACCACACTCGTAGCCGACGAGCCAGCAGCCGGAAAAACAATTAGCGTGCCGTCCAAAAAGCTTTGAATAAAAGCTTGCCTATCCAGTGGGTTAACCATTACATTTATTATTATTTTTGGCGCCCAACGTGGGGCCAGACTTTTGGGTAGAAATTCATGAGAGTTTTACTTAGAGGTGTGGCTCACGAACAATGGCCTAAAACAAACTATCTCTAAAATGAATTTTTCTGTTACTTTTCGTTTATCTGCGGGTAGGACTAAGGGAAAGATTCGTAAGTTTTCCGTGGTCATTATTGTGGATGAATGGGAAGGGATAAATAAAACATTTCCGATGTCATACAGTTCTCATCCGGGTCTTGGAATATCGGAAAATAACTTAACCTTAGGGTATGTTCCGGGCCAGGATTCTGGGGGTTCTGAGTGAGTTCTCTTTTTTTTCTCTTCAGTACAAACAGTCAGACTGTCCTGATTTTTTTGGAATACTACAAGAATAGCTTTGAGAGGCTGTCTGTTGTCCAAGTCAGGTCAGTTTGAGATGGAGGTACTACTCAACTTAATGCAGGCTGCGTGAGAATGTACATTAGGTGTTTGGAATTACAGGTCATGCCATTTGAAAAAAGAGCACTCCTGGCCACGGCTGATGTCATGAAATACTCAAGCTTGTATTTTCTCTTTTTTCTTTTCTTGGCAATTTTGATTAGGGCTTCTATAGGGAGCAAAGTATTAGCCGAAATTGGATGCAGATGCGCAGAATTTAATTTTACCTCTAATCTTTACCTCTTAATCTTATAATAGTTTAGGCAGTTAATTTCAAGATGGGACTAGATCGGTCGGATGATGAAGGGGATGTTCCTGCAGCACGTCGTTGCGGGCAGTGAAAGGAAGCTATAGCTCCCGAAGATACGTATAAAACCCCATGTCAGCACGAATTACATAAAAACTGTGCAAAGAAAGTCTTTAAAGCCCAAACAACTTGTTCGGTTTGCAAAACACTGTATGCTTTGCCTCATCGTCTTCCCCAGCAGCCTCTCGCTCCTGGCAAAACTAGACAGCAGACTAAGCTAGTTCGCACGGAAGGGACCAATTCAACACAATTGGAATCAGATAATACACCATCAGGTTCCAATCAAATTTCAAGGGAAATCACTGAGGCTATTAAAGGCATGCAAAATGAACTCCTTACCCATCTGACGGAGAAGATGACTCAACTGATAGCTACCACAGTGGATGCTTGGTTAGCCGATGCACAAATTCCGCAGCCATCAATTGGAAGTCTAAACAGAAACGCTTCTTTAGATAAATTGCTAGAAATTCCCGAGGAAAACCAGGGCGTAGATTTCACGGTTCCACCTCGGATGTCACTGCCTAGATCAGCCGCTTCTGACTTAGATCAGAGACCTGACAAGGTGGGGCATATAATGAATAATTGAAAGTTCGCTTTTCTGGAGCACCAGACTCCTTGAGCGTTGATTCTTTTATATACAGGGTAGAGGCTCTGACCCATCAAACGCTGGTGGGTAACTTCATGCTGTTGTGTATAAATGCAAATACCTTGTTTGAAGGAAAGGCATCAGATTTTTATTGGAGGTACCACAAAACAGCCGGCTCAGTGCGGTGGACAGAACTGTGTGCAGCCTTGCGGAAGCAGTTTAGGGATTCCCGAACAGACGTGGATATCAGGCAGTTGATTCGCGATAGAAAGCAAAGAGAAAAAAGAGAGTTTCGAGGTATTTTTCGATGCAATCCTGAAGCTGACGGATAAGCTCGAGCAGCCTCTATCCCATAAAACTCTTGTCGAGATCGTTCGTCGGAACTTGCGTCCGGAAATCCAGCATGAAATACTGAATCAAACAATAGATTCTATAGAGGGATTGAGGGACATATGCAGGAAGAGAGAATGCTCCATGGAAGAGGTGCGTCGGACTCAAGGCTACCAAAAACCGACTCCATTTCGAAAGCAAATCGCGGAGCTAGTGGACGACATCTCAGGAGATGAGGCAGAAGAATTCTTGGAATCGGAGTTTGGGGATGAAGTGGCAGCGATATCCTTGGTTTGTTGAACTGTCGAAAGGAGGGACACCGGTACCACGACTGCGTATCCAAACGGAAAATATTCTGTTTCGGATGCGGAGCGCCAAATACATATAAGCCCTCTTGCTAAAAATGTCAAAAACACCAAGGAGAACACGGCAGATTTTTGTCGGCTGACCAGTGTTCCGCAGAGGGGGTCGACGAAACAGGACTAAAACTGGCGAATTGGGAAATACAGAAAGGGTCTCCTGGGAATAGTAGGGAGACAGACACACCGTGGGTGGGATGGCACAGGAATCTAACAGAAGCTAAGAAGAGTGCACTACCATGTGAGATCGAGAAAACAAGAAGATTGTCAAGAAATGCACGGCGCATAAAGGCACATTTTAAAGCCATAAAATACATACATGAATTAAGAAATAAAAAGGAAGATAAGAGGCCTTATGCCGACGTTAAGCTACTAGATAAAACTATAAAAGGATTGCTAGACACCGGTGCCGGAATGAGTTGCGTAGGTGGTCAGTTAGCAAAGGAAATAATAGTTAGTAAAATACCATTTAAATTGCTGTCGTCAAATGCTTTCACGGCAGATGGAAAAAAACAAGATATATTAGGAAAATTAACAACTAAAATAGAGTATCGTGGGGAAACTAAGAAAATAGAGCTATTCATAATTCCAAATTTAAGTCAAGATTTATATTTAGGTATTGACTTTTGGTCACTTTTAATTTATTACCGTCCGAGTTTCAGATTTCAGAAATTAGCGAAAGTTTGGATGTTCATATTCTTACCTCTGCCCAGGAATCGGCGTTACGCCAAATTATTTCAAGTTTTCCATCCTTCTCTGTTTCGCCTGGGCAAAACCAAAATTTTACTCACACCATTGACGTAGGGAATGCTAAGCCTATAAAACAGAGACATTTCCCAGTCTCACCGGCGGTCGAAAAATTGTTATACGGTGAAGTCGATAGGATGCTGAAGTTAGGGGTGATTGAGGAGTCAGAAAGCGCTTGGTCTTCTCCTGTGGTTCTGGTCCAGAAACCAGGAAAAGTCTGTCTCTGTTTAGACAGTCGGAAGGTTAATGCGGTGACCGAAAAAGATGCGTACCCGTTGCCGCAAATTGATGGCATCTTGAGTAGATTACCAAAAGCAGAATACATAACTAGCCTGGACCTAAAAGATGCATTTTGGCAAATACCTTTAGAGGAGGCATCAAGGGACAAGACCGCATTTACCATACCAGGAGACCCCTATACCAATTCAAGGTCATGCCTTTCGGCTTAAGCAACGCTTGTCAAGCCATGTCTAGACTCATGGATAAGGTAATACCCTCCCTCTCTCGAAACCAAGTTTTCGTCTATCTTGATGACTTGCTGGTCATTTCAGAGACGTTTGACTCACATCTGGAGATACTGCGTTTGGTATCAGATCACATCCGTCAAGCAGGATTGACAATAAATATAGAAAAGAGTAGATTCTGTAGGCGATCCGTAAAATATCTCGGTCACATAATTGGCGAAGGAGGTATTCGAACAGACCCGGAAAAGATCTCCGCTATTACTAAGTTTCCGCTGCCAAAAACACTCCGAGCCTTTAAGAGCTTCCCTTGGAATGGCAGGGTGGTATAGGAAATTTATAAATAACTTTGCTACATTATCTGCTCCATTAACAGACTTGCTGAAACAGAAGAAAAAGTTTGTCATGTCACAGGAAGGGATTGAAGCGTTCGAAAATTGAAGGAAACTCTATGCACGGCTCCAGTTTTGAGAAGTCCTGACTTTGGGAAGCCCTTCTATATTCACTGCGACGCGAGCAATACAGGAGTAGGGGGTGTACTGGTCCAAAAGACGGAGGAAGGGGATGAGATGCCGATGCCTTCGTGTCGAAAAAACTAAATAAAGCCCAGCGCAATTATACAGTGACCGAGCTAGAATGCTTGGCGGCCTTAGTGTGTATAAAAAAGGTTTAGAGCATTTGTCGAAGGTCATCAATTCACAGTGATAACTGACCATGCCTCGCTGAAGTGGTTGATGTCCCAGAATGATCTACATTCAAGGTTAGCTCGATGGTCACTCAAGCTGCAAGGCTTGCGGTTTCGCATTAAGCATAGGAAGGGATCCCAGAACGTAGTTTCCGATGTATTGTCAAGGGTCCACCAAGATGAGATCGCGGCATTGGGTATAAATAATGGCCTTCTTGTGGATCTAGAATCTCCTCACTTTAAAGCGGGAGAATACCTCGAGCTAGTTAATAGAGTCAAAAGCAACCAGGAGCAATTACCGGATGTAAAGGTTGTCGATAATTTTGTTTACCGAAGAGCTGACAATGCAAACGGGGACTTGCTTCATGACTCGTTTGCCTGGAAGATATGGGTGCCTAGGGAATTGGTCAGCGTGATCTTAAAACAGTCGCATGATGATCCTCTAGCTTCGCATGGGGGTATCCATAAAACCTTGGAGCGAGTCCGCAGGTACTACTTTTGGCCGGGATTGGTTAACGACGTCAAAGCGTACATAAATAACTGCAGCGAATGCAAGACCACAAAGGCACCGAACTTTACATTACGACCACCTATGGGCAAGGCGACACAATCACAAAGATTCTTCCAGTGATTGTACATAGACTTTCTGGGTCCGTATCCGAGGTCACGAAGTGGTCACGTCGCTATTTTTATCGTATTAGACCATTTTTCGAAATTTGTGTTCCTCAATGCCGTGAAGAAGCTGACGGCGGATGTAGTCATTAAATACTTGCAGGAGGATCTTTTTCATACTTTCGGGGTGCTAGAATCCATAGTGTCGGATAATGGATCTCAATTTAGAGCTGAGAAATTCCAAAAACTATTAAAAAGTCACCGAATCTCACATACCTTGACAGCGGTGCACGCACCACAGGCTAACGCCTCCGAGAGAGTCAATCGCTCAGTGACTGCTGCCATCAGAGCGTATGTGCGTCCAGATCAGAAAGATTGGGACGAAAACTTAAGCAGCATTTGTTGCGCGTTGAGATCCGCCATTCACTCAGGAATAGGCGCGACTCCTTATTACATGGTGTTTGGTCAGCAGATGATCACATCTGGGGCTACTTACTCCCTCTTGAGATCGCTAGAGATGCTAGAAGATAGAGCGGCAACCTTTACCATGGAGGATTCGTTGGAGTTGGTCCGGAAAAAAGCGCGAGAGGTTATGGAAAAGCAAAATACGCGTAATGAAAAACAGTACAATCTGAGGTCGAGAGAGATAGTGTACCAAGTAGAACAGGAAGTTTATAGAAGAAATTTCAAACAAAGCAACTTTCAAACTGGTTGTAATGCAAAACTGGGACAGGCTTTCGTAAAGGCTAGGGTTCGGAAAAAAATTGGAAATTCAATATACGAGCTAGAAGATCTACAGGGCCAAAGCATAGGAAAGTATCACGGAAAGGATATCCGGCAATAACAGCTACAAGGGAGTCATCCTTGGGAACATTCTGCATCCCAAGTCTGATCTTGGCAGGGGGGAATTGTAAGGTGAGGTTAGTAGCTGTTCCGCCGAAAATTAGGCACTGCCTTTCGAAGCTTTGCAAACAGTTCTCTTGGTTAGTTGACGGAGGGTGGCATGTAAGAGAGGAGAATGCATGGAGACTGCAGGTCAACTAGAGCAGCAAAGATGAGAGCGGGTTCGAAGGCGAATTTCGAAGAGCGCAAGCCATTAAATAGAGGGCATCAGGACGCCATCATGGCATTTTCCCATCGTTGTCTGGGGTATTATCATTTTTGTGAGTGGAGACTAAGTAAAGATTTCTTGTTGAGTGCCAGGGTATACGTACCTAAAAATAAAAAGTTACAATTTACCCGTGTACTTACCCGTGTACTGCTGGGAGGCACTATACCGCACCAGCGGATAACTGGACAAAAAATTCGCCCACCAGCCGTTCGGGTAAGTAAGGCGATAGCTAGCAGCAGCTAGCAAACGAGGTAAAAACCGAAAAAAATATATATATGCGTATGTATGTAGGTAGGCTTATACTTGGAGGAGGCTCGTCAGTCACATCGACCCAGCTGGAACAGCGAATTCGTCGGAGCTTTGGGCATCGCTTGGGACTGAACAGCGATCAGCAAAAGAGGGACAAAGCAGTACCCGGCAGACAGCAGCCTCTTCAACGCGAACCGCGGCGTCGTTACCGAGCGGGACGGGAAGAGGGAGATATAGAAAACAAACATAAAACACATAAATATATAAATTAAACCGGTGTGAAAGTGGCCGGAACATTTTTGTGGGGCTGTGACTCCATATCGAAAACCTCTCTCTCTCTTTTTAGATCGCTATCCCCGTTTTTTTTCGTTCCCCTATCCTTTTCTTTTTTAGCTACGTTTATCTATCTCTGCTTCTCTCTGCCTCCGTTTGAGGCCGAGCCTAAAACACCGGTAAATAAAATTTAAAAGTACCCGTGATCAGAAGAAAAGAAAAGAGCGAGACATGACGGTGTAAAGGAGAGGTGAAGAAGAAAGAAAAAGTTTATAAAAACCCCAAACCGATTGCACCGGTAAATTTTTTTTATTGTGTGGTGCGAATTGTGTGTGTTTCTTTATATTTTTGTTGTTGTTTGTTTAGTTATGATTTTCAGTGACCAACTCGGAAGTGCTTCGTCGAGGGAGGTCTTACGTGAGTAATATTTGAATCATTGTTTTATTTTATTGGCGTCCACAATTTGTTCATTGTACAAGTTGTACAAAGCTCAACAGAGAGCCAGAAAGAATCACTACATTATGTCGCGGGCACACACCCAAATAAAAATTAAAGTAATCAAAAAAAAAAAAAAAATAGTTTGCATATGCAAATAATCAGTTTTTCTGATTCTCCGTGTCTCCGCATACCGTCCCCTCTCTTTCTGATGCCAATGGCTCATGCCCATTTGGTTTCCAGCCTATTTTTCTATATCCAAAATCTTTACTTTTGACACATTTTCCTTTATTTGTTTATGTCTAAATATTTATATTTAATTAGAATTAATTTGTATTTAATCCTGGGGAAACACATAATTAAGGGAATTAAGATTAAACTGTTAGAGTTTTAGTACGTAATAAAATATTATAATGAGTGAGTAAATAGCAATTGGTTTGATCTCCAGCAGAATGCCCCTGTAGGCCCGCATACATAAAGGGGTCTTGTAGTGAATTTAGGTACAGGCCCAAACAAGACCAAGGAAGGGTGGGGGAAGTGTTCCTCAAGACATCAGAGGAATGTTGTCCGTTTTCCCAAGTGTAGTTATTGTCTTCTGTTTTAGGTGTTGTGCTTTTCAGTCCGGTTTTTTTTGTTATGCACGCGTTATAATTTTAAAAGTAATAATAGAGTAGGCCTTAGCTTGAAAAGAACACCACACTCGTAGCCGACGAGCCAGCAGCCGGAAAAACAATTAGCGTGCCGTCCAAAAGCTTTGAATAACAGCTTGCCTATCCAGTGGGTTAACCATTACATTACTTATACGAGTAAAAAGATACACGCCAAAGTACATTGCTTCGCGCTTTGTCAAAATACCTTTGGCCACCATTGTACAAGTAATTATTAAACGCACTACGGGTAATTTATCTGAAGTACTATTTATTTCATGAGAGTAATTAAACTTGCAAAAGAATACAATGAGAGATTAAGTACCCGCAAGGCGAGACGTTGATACGTGAATGCCACTCGGCCGGTAATTAACAACTAACTTAAAAACCTAAACTTCCCAGCTACGGGACCCTTGGTTGCCGCCGGCCACGGCACTCGTCGCTGTCCAGCAAAAGTGCTGACCTTGCGCCTCGTGCGTGGTGTCCAGTAGCGGCCGGCATCCGGCGACCGCGACGACGGCGATCCCACGGTTGACGAAACTGCTTACCTTGCGATATCGCAGAATTCGTCCAACCCAATGGACAATCCAGTTAACTCTTGTTAACTCAGAATTCGTCCAACCCAATGGACAATTCAGTTAACTCTTGTTAACTACTCCCTCCTTCAAGACTTGACCGTCCTCGGTCAAGCCCATGCTCTTCAGCATCTGCTCGATCGCGACGGTGTTACTCTTCTGCTGCCTGCGCCGCATCCACCAGGAAACGCCAATTAAAGCAGCGCACACGGCCACGCCCACGACAGCGGCCAGTGCGGAACTGATCACAAGGTTTGTTCGGACTTCGGTCAGGTGCTGCAGATTTTCCTCATTCAGCTTGTGAAGATACGGCAGGCTCAACAGTGTTTGGTGGCGGGTGACATTAATCCTCGCCGAGGTAGCTACGCCCGGAACTCTCTTTGGCGCATTGCTGAAGATGGTGTATTTTGTCCCGTTGACGTGCGCGATCTGGTCAAAGGTTACCAGGTATGTTCCCGTAACATTTCGCTCGGGGCCGTCTTCGGTGGTCACAACGGCGGTGGCATCGTTGATTACCACAATACCCTCATCTATCTCCAAGATCGGGGGTAGGTTGTTCGGCTGGGTGCCGCAGTGGGCCACGGCGCCAAAATGCAGCTCTTGAGCGCAGCTGTTCGCCGGTGCCTCCTTACAGAAGGCCAATGATGGGGGCCCTATGCATGATGAGACAGCGATGACCTTGCTGCCGCATTCTGCTATGGTGTCCTCGGGCAACCGGATCGTTACCCCTTTGTGTGCGACTGGGAAGATGGTTATTTTCTTACAAATGAGTTTAGGTCTAGGCATTTCAATTACAAAGATGATCAATTCCTTATTAGCTAGTGCCCTCACATTTGCAGCGCCCAAAAGTTGGGTTACACTGATATCTGTGGAACCTTTCTTCAGAATCGCCTCTAAGTCATTACTATCGATAATAGCTGGATTTACTATATTTATTTTAGCCAGAGTAGTGGCGATCATTAGGTTCTGCAATTCGAGCGTCAATATCCTGTTTCTAGTAAGGAGGGTTTCATATAGATGGGAAATGTTAATTTCTTCCCGCTTATTTACTTTCAATAATTGATTAACCGTTTCGGTGAGGGCATTTATCTGTGTTTGAGTCCTTGAGTTTATGGTTATCTGTCTGTTGTTTGCGTTTATTAAATCATACTCGACCTGTCTCGTTTGTTGTAAGTCATCAAAGTCCGGAGTTCCTGCGATTACCTTCAGTGCAGACCCCAAGATATTCAAACTCCTCGCATGCCTGTGATGAACTCCCAAAGCCGCAGTCAACGTCAGTAGGTGTTTCGTGTCTGTTTCTAATATTTTCCTCATATGTGTCTGAGGGAACACGTCAGTCAATTCTATTGTTTCCTGAATGTATCGGTCATACTCTGTCAAGTTCGTGGAGTGTTGCACGTAGAAGGTTTCGTTCCATATTACTGTCCGTCCGTCAATTATGGGAATGTAGTCCGCGTGCGTGTAGTCCTTCAGTTTTGAGTCGGCCATGGCTGTCAAGGCCAAGACTGTTAGGAGGCAGAGATACTCAACGGGTGACCTATAAGAAATGAGAGACACATCGGCTTATTAACTGTGCCTTCTTTAATCCTACTATAATTTGTCCTAGTGGACCTGAACTTAGTGCTATGAATCCCGGTTTACTACACCTAATTGCTTACCTACCTCAAATTGTCTTTGTGGACCACCCTCCCTTTAATAAGAACGGTGGTTCCCAGGTCTGCCTCTACCTTTTGTTCAGCGCAGAGGGGGTCAGCTTGTTCCCCAACCTCCTATTGGTTTTCACTAGGACCTGCTCGCCTACATCAAATGTCCTATTTTGCCTAGTCGGGTTGTTTTTATTGAGCTGCTCTTGTTGGGCTTTTATTAGCTTTAACATAATTTCTTCCCCAAGGTCACAACTTGCGTGGACCACATCCATAGGTGTCCTGTTTGTGACGGAGTGGATGGTTCGATTATATTCGATGGTCGCTAGAATAACTAGTTCAACCGTATCGTCCACCTGGCGTTGCAATTTTAAGCACCTGGCTATTTCTAAGAGGGTGCTGTGGAAGCGTTCCACCTGTCCGTTTGATGTGCTGTGCAACGGTGGGGCATTCGCTACATCAATGTCGAACTGGTTTTTAATAAAGACCGAATGGTCTCCGAGTTGAAAAGCTGCCTCATTGTCACAGTAGATGGTCCTAATAGCTGGGAAGATGCTTACCAACTGTAAAATTGGTATTTTCACGTCCGTGATCGTGCGTGAAGCAACCTGCTGCGTTATTGCAAACTTTGAAAATTTGTCAATCGCGGTGAGGAAGTACTTCCTGCGGTGGAAAAGATGTCGATATGAATCAACTCGCCTACTCGCCGGAATTGGAGTCACCCCCAACTCTTGCTTCCTAGGGTGCCGGTTATACTTGGCTTTCTGGCATATCCTGCAGTTTATCACCACTTCTGTTGCGATTTTCTCCATTTTCGGGAAATAATAATCTCGCAGTACCTGCTTCACATTCTCCTGGGCTGCCCTGTGCGCCCGATTGTGTTCGGCTGTCATGATCTCTCTTCGCTCACCGTCGTTGGTGATGTCTGTCACCAAGGTTTTGCAAAATCGAAATTTTGTGTCCGGAAAGGCTTTACTAGATCGTTTTGCACAAACGCCAAAATTGGCAGAGTGCAATGTATGGCGTTAACGACTCCAGGCTTTACCGCTTCCTTGGTGGACGCAAGAAGTGTATCTCGACTGGCAAATTCGATCTTGTGACGGGTCTTTTCGGAGAAGAGGATGTGGAGCTGCTTGAAGGGGTATTTGATTCTTCTAGGATTATCTGATTCCTGAAGCAGTTCACTGGTTTGTCTGCGGCTTCAATTACGTAAGTGAGCGATGCTTCACTATGAATTGTTGCTGCGTCGGATCGACTCTGACTTTCTAACGCATTGATGTTCTGTCGCGACAGCGCATCTGCTACGTAATTGTCCCTGCCTGGTTTGTATAAGACTCTTGCGCCGCACTCATCAATTCTCGCCTTCCAACGCTTTATCTTGGAATTGGGGTTTCTATCTGAAACCGCGAAAATCAGTGGCTGATGGTCCGTGTAGATGTTGATGTCACTCTTTCCATACAGGTAGTGACGGAGCGTGTCTAGGGCCCAGACTATGGCCAGAAGCTCCCTTTCATTGGTCGCATAGTTTAGTTCTCTGTCTTTTAGAGTCCTAGAAATCATGGTTATGGGTCTATTATTTTGTGACAGTACCGCCCCGATACCACTTGACGAGGCATCAGTGGTTAGGTCGAATGGTTGGTTGAAGTCTGGGTAGTGGAGGATGACGTCTTCTGACGCCAAAATGTTCCTGAGTTTATCAAAGGCCTGTTTCTGAACCTCATCAAACTGTATGGGAATGGTTTTCGAGCGTTGTTTGCTGATCTTACCATTTTCTCCTTTCAGAATGCTAGAGATAGGTCTTGCTATCTGAGCGAAGTCCTTTATAAAACACCGGGAGTAGCTGGCAAGACCCAGGAATGATCTTACCGCAAACAGGGTGGAGGGTTGTCTAAAGCCCTGAATAGCCTTGACTTTATCGGGGCTTGTTCTCGTGCCCTCGGTTGACACCACAAGTCCAAGGAATTCCACTTGTCCCTTGAAGAACTGGGACTTTTCCTTTTGACACCCTCATGTTCGCGTCGTGGAGGCTGCCCAGCACGATGTCAATGTCTCTGACATGATCCGCCTCACTTTTGAGAACACGATGACGTCGTCAACATATACGTAACATATCTTACCAATATGCTCCCGTAACACGTCATCGATGGCCCGTTGAAAAATGCTTGATGCATTCCTGAGGCCAAATGGCAAACGGCAGAACTCATATTTGCCTCCGTTTACTGAAAATGAGGTCTTTTCTCGATCGCGTTCAGCTAACGTAATTTGATGGTACCCTGACTTTAGGTCAAGGGTAGTGAAATATCTTGCCTTACCCAGATTTGAAAGTATCATGGAGATACAAGGCATTGGATACTTGTCTGGTATGGTCTTTGAGTTAAGCTTGCGGAAGTCTATGACTAGCCGCTTCTTGTTTGAGCCCGAGTCGTCTGTGTTTTTTTTTCCAACAACCCATATGGGGTTGTTGTACGGAGACCTGGAAGGCCGAATGATTTTGTTCCGCAATAGGTCCTTCACCTCGTCATTGACGAAATCAGTGGCTCCTACAGGGAAGGGGTACATTTTCGAGTAGATTGGCTCCTCATCTTCGGTCCTAATTGTGGCTACTACGGCTGTGTTGAAGGGTAGCATTTCAGTCGGATCTGCAAATGCCTTTATACGGCTGGACATCATTCTGAGAAACTCGTCCCTTACTGTTGGCGGGACCTCAATGTCGTCTACTTTTGTGAAGTTAACGCTGGGGCATTTGTGGAATAGGATCTTTTCAGATTCCTGTCCAAAGTGGAGATTTTTCGTCCCCAGGTTTATATTGACGCCAGCTTTCGTTAGCGTGTCGAGCCCTACGATGCCATCAAAGGTTGTGTAAGGAAGTTCCGCCGGGGTACAGACTCTCAGTCTGGCCAGGGCCCGATCCACTACAGCAAGATTTTATTTTTGTTGCGGGACCTCGAGAAGATCTACATAAATGTCGCACTGACGCACTGGGATGCGAGGGCAGAAACGTGTGGAGAGAGGCAGTTACAACGGGGAGGGGAAGGATCAGACCCACGTGCACTGTGCTTCCGCGTCCAGTGCTGCGGACTGACTCCCCGGACAAAAGGGGAAACTACAACAGTGGAGAAGAGGGAGGATCAGACCCACGTACACTGTGCTTCCGCGTCCAGTGCTGCGGACTGACTCCCCTGACAAAAAAGGAAACTACTTCAGTGGAGAAGAGGGAGGATCAGACCCACGTACACTGTGCTTCCGCGTCCAGTGCCGCGGGCTGACTCCCCCTGACAAAAAAGGAAACTACTACAGTGGAGAAGAGGGAGGATCAGACCCACGTACACTGTGCTTCCGCGTCCAGTGCCGCGGGCTGACTCCCCTGACAAAAAGGAAACTACTACAGTGGAGAAGGGGGAGGATCAGACCCACGTACACTGTGCTTCCGCGTCCAGTGCCGCGGGCTGACTCTCCAAACTACAGGGAAATAACTACTGGGGAAGGGGGAGGGATTGCTTACAGTCGCCGTGCTTCCGCGTCCGGCTTCTGTAAGGTGAGGTTGGGATTTTTGTGAATTAAATGGACTTCAGTCGTGATGGTAGGGGTCGGGGTACTATCATAAGCTCCCAGTTCCCGCCCAGGAGAATAAATCGGGTGAATTTGCTTTATTCTTTTGTCCTTTTATTGGTATCAGTCCCTACGCCCTACCTATCGCACCGCTATTGCTCCCTACTCACTTTAGTGAAGCCAGCTTACCCTATCCACGGCCTGGTATTCCGAGCGGCTCGTTTGGTTACTCCGGGGAAGGCACGGTCACTTGTGGCGGCAGGGCACGGGTTTTGTCTTCCGCGAACACGACTGGCCTTTTCGGCGATCTCCACTTAACTCTCGAGCTGCACTTTTGGACGCGTGCTCGAACCCTTCTTTTCCAGGCAGCGTCTTGACAGAGGTAATCGGCCGTTTCCCGATCGTCCCTCAGGATCGCGCTATCTCCCTCTTTTCCATGTGTGGGGGTGGGTCTACCCTCTGCTGAGAGTCTCTGCTGAGAGTCGCTGCTCAGCCTTCGTTCCTCTGCTTGCTGCTCTGCCGTTGTGTTCTCTCGCTATCTGTATTTTTTTTAGCGAAGTCGCTCTCTCTCTGCTGCGGTCCGCCATTTCGGACCGTGACGTATGTTTCGCTCTCTCTCGTAGGCCTGTCGCTGGGCTGCTCTTTGAGCGAAGTTTCTCTCTCTGTTGTAGTGCGTCGTTTCGGACCGTGACGTAGGTATTGCTCTCTCCCGTAGATCGTGGCCTGCTGTGCTCGTTGGTCAAGTGTGACGTCACTTGTTCTTTGCTGTGGCTGTGTGTGTGTGTGTGTGTGGGGCGGTTAGAGATGACGAGTACTGTGACTGGTTCCTGACCACGGTTTGCCCTGTGAGTTTACGATGGTTTTCCCCTACGCGGCTTTCGCCTCTATTTTTCACTATTTACAGCTCTTATGACTAGGTGAAAGAAATGAAAAGACTTAATGCTAGGGTGACTATGGAATAAACTTACGAACTATGAAAAAGTAATAATAAATGAAAATGAGGTTCTACCTCCCTCTATCTACATATGTACATGCCCCTTGTAAGGGCACTCCCTTACAGTTGATAGCTCCGGCAAGATAAAAAACGGGCATTTTATGCCGAATATGGTTAGAGACATTTTTGCTCTACTTTATTAAACCCGTGCAGGGATTTTACAACAAATGGGACCTCTACAGGGACAATCCCCTTGAGTTCTTTTAAAGGTTTGATATAATTCTTCGCAGCCCCAGTGTCTATTAAAAGGTTAAGTGTCCTCCCTGCTACTGTTCGTTTGACGAACGGGAGCAGGGATGCTCCCCAAAAATTGACAGTATCACTGTCGTATCCTGCACTATTGTCTTCATCAATCTCCGCCACTGCTTCCGACGCTAACTGCTCGTACTGTTGCTCGTATTTGTCCGGGTCCACCTGAGCGAGGTGGTTGACCCTCTGCCTGCGCTGGTCGGAAAATCTCTGGGATCCAGCCGGTTTTTATACGCACCATGTTGGTGCCCGTTATTAGGGGTTTTCTGCAGCCGGTAGGCCTGGGTTGTGCCCCTGCTGCTTCTGAAAGCCAGTTGGCTGACGGAATTTTTGAGGAAGATGGATCAACATCCATCATCTCTACTTTATCTTGGCTACGGTGACCACCTGCTTGATGGTTCCTCTGGTTGTTCGTGTAGAACGGGTTCTTCGATTGTCTTTTTGTAGTGATCGGGTTCATTCTGTCCGTCCTGCCTATACTTTGTTCGGTTCTGTGGCTTGCTTTCTAAAGCTCTTGCGTAATTCGTTGCAAAGTCGTGCCTATCATGGTTGGCCTCAATTTCCTGTGCCAAGGCCAAGGCTGACGGCAAGTCTGCAGGCTGTGCCGCAAATAATGTATCCGTGAGGCCTCTTCTTAAGCCTGAGACAAAGACACGGGAGTGCGTCAGCCCTATACTTCTCGTTAATGTATTGCACCTGTGCAGCGTCTTGTGACATGATCGTCTTATTTGTGAGAAGGGTGAGCTTCTTCTCGACCTCTTCGTAGAACTGAGTGATGGACAGTCCACCTTGCCGAAGTGTGGCAAGCTCCTGCTCTAGCAAAGTGTATCGGACGCTTGTCCGAATATGTAAAATCGAGGCGATTAATGATCGCCTCGAAGTTCAACACTGTGTTGAACGACGCTAAGAGTGAGTCAGCGGACCCTCTAATCTTGTTCCTGATTATTAAAACCGCTTGGTAGTGCTTTGAACTCCCTACAAACCCCTCGTATAGCTTATAGGCAGCCTTTTGCTGCCTGTCGCCAGGAAACATATTGCTCCTGGGCCCCGTTGAATTCTGGCAGCGTTTTTACCGCATCCAAAGCTTCATCGCAACTTACCGTTCGGTCCAAGGTGACCGCCTCGTAGGCCTTGGCCTCGGGGGCTTGTACTCTCGCAGCGTGCAGCTGGTCAGTTACAGCCTGCAAACGCCGATTAAAGTCCGCTTTTTGTATTTCTAGCGCAGCGTTGACCGCCGCCTCTATAACAGCCTTGATCTGAACAGGGTCCATTTTTTCTACTCTTCCCTCGGGTTCTATTTCAAGGTCTACACTGAGTCCGCCGAACAATCTGGCTAACTCGGAAATGGGCATAGACGGATTTTTTCTCGGTCGCCCCCTAACGTTTCGTTTGTCTTTGTCGTAGGTCAGGACCAGCTCTGCCGGGCCGTTGCTTCTGTTTATTTTCTTTAGGAATCAAATTCAAGCTCCCTCAAACACAGATCTCGTTGTTGTTGCCCGCCGACAACAATGTATTTATGGTGTGGTGTAACGTTTCTTGGTTGCGTTTATCGCAACCAAAAAAAAAAAAGGGGTTTTGTTTTTATTTTTTTCATTTTTCCTATTTTTTTATTTTCACTATAGGGCGATTATGAAGAAAGGTTTCACTTACATGTTCCTTCTTCTGGTGTATTGATTCTAGTTGGAAAGTTCTAGTTCTGAGTTGTTGTCTTCTCTCGTCGCCGCTGCCCAAAAGCCGTCCGCTCTGGTGTAACAGTCCTGGTGGTGTGTTGCGGCGATCTATTTACAGATCTCCCGCGGGCGTGGCTTTTTGAATAATCTTTTGTGTTTTTGAGCGGGCGTTGTCTCCGCGCCCACAGTTTCCACTTTCTTTTGCTTGCTCCTGAGCGGGCTTTGTCTCCACACTCGATGTTTTTGGTCTTTTGTTTGACCTTTCGTTGTATTTTTTAGCCGATTTCACTTATGTTGCGGCGATCTGTTTACAGATCTCCCGCGGGCGTGGTTTTTGATAATAATCTTTTGTGTTTTTGAGCGGGCGTTGTCTCCGCGCTCCACAGTTTCCACTTTCTCTATGCTTGCTCCTGAGCGGGCTTTGTCTCCACACTCGATGTTTTTGGTCTTTTGTTTGACCTTTCGTTGTATTTTTTAGCCGATCTTCACTTATGTTGCGGCGATCTGTTTACAGATCTCCCGCGGGCGTGGTTTTTGATAATAATCTTTGTGTTTTTGAGCGGGGAGTTGTCTCCGCGCTCCACAGTTTCCACTTTCTCGGGGTGGTTTCTTTTTATCGCGTTGGGCGCCAGTAATTATTAAACGCACTACGGGTAATTTATCTGAAGTACTATTTATTTCATGAGAGTAATTAAACTTGCAAAAAAGAATACAATGAGAGATTAAGTACCCGCAAGGCGAGACGTTGATACGTGAATGCCACTCGGCCGGTAATTAACAACTAACTTAAAAACCTAAACTTCCCAGCTACGGGACCCTTGGTTGCCGGCCACGGCACTCGTCGCTGTCCAGCAAAAGTGCTGACCTTGCGCCTCGTGCGTGGTGTCCAGTAGCGGCCGGCATCCGGCGACCGCGACGACGGCGATCCCACGGTTGACGAAACTGCTTACCTTACGATATCGCAGAATTCGTCCAACCCAACGGACAATCCAGTTAACTCTTGTTAACTCAGAATTCGTCCAACCCAATGGATAATTCAGTTAACTCTTGTTAACTTACATACTTCTGCTCCGAAATTTACTTACCCAAGGACCTCGCGCACACTATTGAAGAACACCGAGCTGACAACGTAATTAAAATCCCAGAAAATTCATACGTACTGAACCGGTGCAATGTGCTTGTGTTTTCAGATGCTTTTCAGACACCTGTAAAAACAAATAATTAGAAAAATTTGAATTTTTGGTTGAATTACCTTTATAAATGACAGAGGAGTATGGAATACATGTACATTTATGGAATCTGTGTACTTACTGTAAAATAATTTGTTCTTTCTGGCTATAATAACGATTCAATCTGATCCAGATTATGCGATCTGCATTTTCGTATTTTTGATATCTTCATAATTGAATTTGCCACGGATCTTCGTCCTTTGTGGGTGCTTGGTAAACTTTTGAAATACACTAGTACAGTGTGATAACACAGAGGTCTGGATACTGAATTATATTGCCCTAGTTCTTTGGGGCGGGCATCGGGACTAACAGACGGATGGACGGACATACAAACAGCTAAGAAAACATATGCTTTACGGGGTCGAAAATTCTTCCCTCTTGGTGTAACAGACATCCATATTCACAACAAACACACATCCCTATGCTCTTTGAGTATCGAATTTAAAAATACCCTAAGGGTATGGAAAATTTTTCATATTACATACACTTTTTTATAGAGATCTACGATTATGCCATACTGATAGGGATAGAACCTCTTAAGGAACAGCATTTGCTTTATCTTGCTAAGGAAGGTTTGATGGCCGCACTGCCTTCGGAGTGGAAAATCTGGTGAGCTTATAGTTGTAATCAGCAATTGTATTATTAAGAATGTGTTTTTATATTCTTTTACAGCTACTCCGAGGAGAAAAATGGTCATTACTATCATAATACGTTCACCAAGCAATCGCAGTGGGATCACCCTCTGGATGCTGTGTATCGTGAATTAGTGGCGAAAACACGTCAAAATACAGATGCAGTGATTCCTAAAGGAGCCATGCTTATTATTGACAACTCGGATGATGTATCCCAGTTGGATTCTGGTATACGCAGTATGCATTGTGCGGATGAATTCCTCTACGAAATGAGCTCCCCTCTTAACAGCGTTCGAACGCAGGCGTCAGTGATTAATCCTGTTTCTACTCACATGAACAGCTTTGCAGGTGGAAGTGTATTTAGTGGCGGTGTTAATCGATTTTTGGAGTCTCGCACAAAGAATTTTGGTAAAATTTTCCATTCTGTTAAAAAAACTCGACTTGAAGAGGGCAATACAAATTCTCCAATTAGTATAAGAATGCATTTATCAGCATCTAAACTATCTCACAGTATGCTGGCCCTGAACAGGGGGACTGAGGAAAACTCAGAGTCTGTACAGGAGCAGCGCAATGGAATGTTTCAGCACTCAGATAAAGGAGGTGCGATGTTTCCAAAGCCTCGTCAACACTTGGAACAAGTAGCAAATGGTGGAGGTATTCCACTACCCTGTGTAAAAGGTATTCTTCGTGAATCAAGTGTGTTCGACATAGACCGTTGCATTGACCGTGACGATCCAGCGACAGATTTTGAGGATAAAAAAAGCGTGCGTTTTAATTTAGAGGAGATGCAGCGCATTCGCAGCTCACCCGAGAATAAGCTATCGCGAAAGTTTTGTCAGACTACCGAGCTGTCCATCAGCTCGGACGACGAGAAAGTAAAGACGGGGATGGACGACGAGTGTAATAAAGAACGAGTTAATAACATAAATAAATGTGAAAAAGAATTGTTCCATACTGATCTTAACGAGGGCAATAGTAGCTTAAACCGTTTCTCTAGCGGCCCATTGAAATATGTACCCACATCACAAACTATTGAAATGATGATGGCTTGTAATACCAATCCACCCATGGAGCATGATTTGGGTAGCTCTGTTACGTCCTGCACAGCGATGCATTACAATGATAACAAAAACAACGAGTCAGAGAGTAGGTTTGTTCGCAGCCTTTTTTTAGACAATTCAGAGCAAGGCGCGCTTAATCCAGCAAGCAACCGTTCGTTTGATTTGATGAGCTGGGTCGCATGCACAGCCACGAGCTTGAGGTGTTACAGCGTAAATCGGTATCATCAAAAGACATGCAAGGTTTTAAAATGGCCAGTAAGTCAGGTACTCTTCATAAGAAGTCAGATAAATTTCTAAGTAAAGCTGAAGAAATTCAACGCGAGCATGATTTAAGGCTTAAGAGCCTAAAACATGAATATGACCTGCGCTTCACATCGCATCAACACCAACTCGAAGAGACATTCGAAAGTGAAATTGAAAAATATCGTGGAAAGCTGGAACTTCAACTGCAAAGCAAACGTTCTCTGATAGCAAGCGAACATAAGGCTCGAGTGGCCATATTGCAGAGCAACCATTCTGATATTCTCCATGAGTTAGAGCGTGACCTACATAGTGAGGAAGAAATTCTTCGCCGCGAGCACGCCGTCAGGCTATCACAAATGCGTGACAAGTTTTCCCATGAGCTAGAACTGGAAAAGAAACGATTTCGCGAGAAGGGCGAAGAGAGGCTCTACGAGAAAGTTCGTTGTGAAAAACGTCTACTTGAGGATAAATATCGTTGCCTCAAAGAAAAATACGTAAGACTAAAAACGGACGTTAGGATTTCTTTAGAACGGCGCAATCGACGACGCGAGATACTCGTCCTTCACAAAAATAGTCATAATAATAAGACCAACGTAACCGCTGGCTCAGAAACAGAGCGCTCTATTTCCAACAATCCTATGTGCAATAGTGAAAATTGCTCGGTGACCTACTCGGATAAGGCAGTGATGGCCGATTTAAAAGAAAACCACCGAAGTCTCTAAAGACACAGCTTAATAAGCAGAATATTACCAGCAACACCAGCAAATGTATAAGCCAGCGGCAGCTCCAGAAAGATACGAACACCTCAATCAGTCAATCGGACACAACGTTATCAAATAAATATTTCAATGGTCGCTATTTACCTGTTGCACAACCTACAAGCTTGTTAGGTTATGGTACCGTCAAACTCATCGATAACGGAAATTTAGACATTGAAGCACCTGCGGCCAATCAAGAGAACAACAACAGCAATCAGTTTAAGGAACTTTGGAGTTCACGGAAGAGGTTTTTCTCCCGTTCTAAGTCAGCATCAACTTCTAGACTTAACTCCGATTATAATTATCAATTGAATGTCCATGCACTCCTGTGGAAAATTTACGCCACCAACTGCGAAAGCTGGAGGATTTAGAAGATCAGTTTCCAGATTATGCAGTTGACTCCACTTTTCATCTTCGATACCCATTTACTGATATTTCCAACGATCACGATATTGTGGGAGTGGTCTCGGAACTCGAATTTTTCAAACATCGTATTCATATGGAACGTGACTCAATACGTCGAGCCAAAGAGTCTTTGAAAAAAGACCGTAGTGATTATAGGCTGCGACAATGCGAGATAAAACAGCAAATCAAGAATTCCGTTTTGTTTTCTAAGCAGTGGCTGGACAAGAATATTCAAGAGGAAAAAGAATTAACTGAGATTGAAGTACAGCTGCATCGCACACGTGCTTTGTTAGGTGAGAAGGTTATACGGCTAAAGCATCTAGAACAGAGCCTGCTACGCATTTACGAACAAGAGAAATGCGGTGCCGATCTGGAGCACAAGGATGACGCTGCAACACTAAGCGATCTTTCGTCGCACTCCAGTTCTGGCTTCAGCAGCACCGATTTTGCCAGTGGAGGAGATCTTCACAAGCGCAGGGAGTACTTTCAACAGGAACCCATAGAATGGATTCAGAACCTTGAGATTCTCAACGAAGAGATTTGTGAAATTCTTGATATACTAGGTCAAAATCACCGAAAACAGAATCAGCAATCGTTATCGACCATGACTATTAAATTGCCTAACGATCTTAAGTGGACACACATGCTTAGCCAGCAGGCTAACGTTACGGCTATAGTTTCTCCGTTTCAAACAAGCAACTCAACGTCTAGCCATGGTCTCAGCGAAAGCCGTGATATCGGGGCGGTACCTGCACCTCAACCAATACCAACACCTCTGGATCGTCTGGAGAATTATCGCCATTTAACAACTAGTCGCATGCACAGCTCTATGAGTGGGGTGATTTTGGCGGCCAATACTCTTATCTCCCAAAACCCACGGCCTCTTAACTATTCGAATTATTTAGTGGAGCGCACACGCGACCTTCGCGACTGGCTTCGTCAGGCCAAAACCGAACATGAACTGCTAATAGGCATTGGAATTCAACACGGAATCCCAGAGAAGGCAAACATTTCTGGATTAAGCGAAGTTAATGATGATTAAATGCAAATGGCGCGTCCTTCGATAAAGAATCTGCAATAGGGTGAAGATGGCACTAAAGGGCACACCATTTTGTAAAACGGTCCAGCAGTGGAGTATTCTGACCCCTTTTCTTCCCTGTATTTGTTTAGCCGATCATTGGAACCTTTGTCAAATGATTAAAAAGAATATCCATATAGAAATTAAACCAACTGACTTTCATTATTTAATGTTTTTGATTTTTTCCTATCATAGGGATTTAGGGTCAATTAAATTGCGTATTTAAATTTATAAGTAGTAGCATCTAAAGCTGACTATGGTATGATATTTATGGTATGGTAAGGTAAAAAACATTTGTTGTTAAGTTTTTTCAGAGTGTTGAGGGCAGCAGCGCGGTAAGCGGAGTTAACAGCGCGCTGTTAGCTCGCGCGCTCTCTCGTGCCGTTCGCTATCGCGCTCTTGAACGCGATCCACTCGGCTCTCCACCATGGGCTCTAGCCAAAGGCCTAGATATGGCTAAGCACTCGCTCTTCACCGATGAACCCAGCCGGAACAACCAATTCAACCCCCAATTATAAACCCTCTACCCGCAATAAACGCCGAATTAATTTGACGCCCCCGACTGTTCTTCTTATTGGGAATATCGCTGGGAAACTCGAGCCATCCACCCTCCTACAAACATTGGTCCTTCGAGCCGGATAAACGCCTTCCCTATAAGGAGGAGTCCAACCTGCAAGCATCGGTGGATTACATCGCTACTTCCCAAAGATAAGTACGACTTCGTCTCCCGATTCGTTTTATTCCCCGCAAGTCCGCGTTCCGTGATATATGTATATATATTCTTATATACATATCTTCATTTTCTGGGTTCCATCCTCTTTCGCCAACGCCATATTCTCGGCGATTCCGGCCGTTCTCAATTCCTTCATCTACCGCAATATATTTATATTTCCAACTATATATGTACCTAAAATAACCCAACGCACATTCAAAAATACCACATTCCGTATTTATATACCGCATTCCACACATGCATTCCGCGCATATCCACATACATTTAACAATACAATTCTGCGATTCCGAACAGCTTACGCGTTCCAGCAACACCTTTGGTCGCCACAAGATATAATATTATCTCCAATTCCGTAATAAATTATCCTCAACCCAGGCACAGCGCATTTCCATAGCTATTTCGCATTTTTTCGTGCCAATTTTGTGGAATTGTCTGCCTATGTATACAGTTCAGTGTATGTTCCGAACTAGAGGTGACAACGTGTAAGGACAACTATCGGTATCACGAACACCAACAAATAAAACAAATAAATTCAAGCCGCCGAATTATCCAAAAATACAAAGGCTTACGTTGGTTCCGCTTCAATTAAAAGACGACAAGGAATAATTATTTGGTTTTTTTTTATTTCATATCCAGTGGCAGTTAGTTTCTTGGCCCCATTATTCATGCTTGTGGTTCCTATCGGCTCTACAGCCGCCGCAGCATAACAAGAAGGAGAACAATTCCGTACGCAATCCTTCCGAAAAAAATATTATTTGCCCACTGCACAAGTCCGTCAAAAGGTAAACGGAGAAGCGTCGCACTAACAATATTTTTAAATATTGTCACAACCAGTGTGAACGTTCCTCTCATCGGCGTGTATCAATTGATCCACTCATTGTTTGGGAACCTCGATCCAGAGCGACCCCAAATAATCCGAGTCGGTATTGAAAATTGTTGTCCAACACAGGGCGAGGCCTTTTCTTTTCAACTCACCCAGCAGTGGGTTCTTTTTGCGTATATACGGAAGTTATTGCCTTCTGTTGTGGTGCCCTGCCCAGCCTAAGTTTTTTCCCTTCAGTCAATCCGACTTCGGCTTCCGACTTCGCAGCTACACTCTGCCAGTGGGCGTACGTAGTATGCCAACGGGTGACAAGGACAGCAAAGGGTTTCTAGCTGCGAACTAACCACGTCGGCTACGCGCCTCTTCCGCCTCAGGAACTACCCCCACTCAGAGGATCAAGTCGCCAGTCACTCCCAGAGCAGCCAGTAGCAGCCCTGCTGCCAGGACCAAATCGGTTCTCTTCCCGTCTCCCGTCACTCTCAAGGTGCCAGCTCGGATCCAAGACGATCTCACCAGCTCTTCCGTTTTCAGTCCCGTCAGCTCGAGACCCGTTATTAAAATGGCTCAATCCGCCACCACTACGGCACGAGCAAGATTAGCCGCCACCATTGGCCGTTTGGCTCATTTGGAAGCGCGCATCACTGCCGATCCGTCCGCATCTCTTTCCGAGGTTCGCCGAGGACAAATTCTGAGTATGTGGGCGGATGTCGAGGCGGAGTACAAAGCGTGCTCCGCAGTGATGGTTGACGAGGACCCAAGGGTCCAAGAGGACATCCGAGATAAGTACGGCGAGTGTTATGGGGTATTTGAGCAGTGCCTCGCTAATCTCCATACTCAGCTGGCCCAAACATCAGTCCATCCGTCTGCACCGCAGACTTACCAGGGCGGCTGTCGACTGCCCCCTGCGACATCGAGGTCTTCACAGGAGATTACGTCCGCTGGCCTACTTTTCGAGATTTATTTACGGCAATTTATATAAATAATTCTAGGCTGTCTCCGGTAGAGCAGCTATACCATCTCACCGCTAAGACAAGTGGCGATCCGAAGGCCATAGTCGAAAAGTCCCCGCTCACAAACGATGGGTTCGAGTCGGCATAGTCGGCCCTCCGAAACCGATATGAAAATAATCGGCTCCTGGTGACCAACCAGATCAATATTCTGCTCTTTCTGCTTTGCATCGAGTCCGAGACCAGCCGAGCTTTGAAAGAGCTTCAAAGCACGAAATCGACGAAATCGACTCACTCAGCTATTTGACGCTAGAGGCCATGGAGAGCGACCCGTCCACTTCCAAAGGCCATCCGAACCCACCACCGTCCAAAGGTACCCCTGAATTCGCAGCCCTCCGGAAGCAACTCAAACCCGTTCCGGTCTCAGGGGAGTCCCGTGCCCAGGAAGTTTCACTCCTTCCAGACACAAGTGAGTCCAAAGAGAAGAACGTGTGATCTCTGCTCCAAAGAGAACCATCCGATCCGACTTTGTCCGCACTTCCTACAGATGACCGAGGATGCACGGGCCAGTTGCATTAAAAAAAGGCAGCTGTGCTTGAACTGTTTCGCTAGAGGTCAACAACTCCGGGAATGCCACAGCGCCCACAGTTGCTTCACTTGTGGGGCCCGCCACCACACGCTTCTGCATCGGGGTACCTCAGCTCCCAGCGAACTGACTTCCACGACAGCGGAGGATTCCGGTTCCTCCGTCGCTCCAGCCAACGTTTAGAACTATTTTGCCTCGGGAATAAGAGCGGTGCTTCTCGGCACTACAATGATCAACATTTGTCACCGAGGGACAAATTTCCGAGCCCGCGCTCTTATCGACTCGGCAACGTTTATTACGGAACGTCTCTTTAATAACATTCAACTACCATTCCGCCTTATTCAGGCCCAAGTTTCAGGCCTTAATCATACTGTAGCAGCTCAGTCCAAGAAGCTCTGTGATTTTTTCATTCGCTCCCTGGTTACGCCGAGCGTACAACTGTACGCCGCGGCCTACGTCCTGCCAGAGATAGCCGGCAATCTTCCTTCATATCCGATCCCGCAGAACGCGCTGCGAGACTTGCCGAACCTGCCATTAGCAGACCTTACGTTTTATGAGAGCTCACAGATAGACGTTCTGATCGGAGCCGATCTCCTTCCGTCCGTATTGTTAAGCGGCTCACAGACCGACATCTGTGGCTCCCTCCTCGGACAGGAAACTATCTTTGGGTGGGTGCTTACCGGTCCATTGCCAAGTGCTGTTCCTGACCAGATTGCATCCTTCTCCACTCGAATTTCCCACGTCCGCGACGCTCCGTTTGACAAACTTCTCACAAAGTTTTTGGAGGTGGAGGATCTACCTATCAAGGTAGTAGGAGAGTCGGACTCCTTTTTGCTAAAGCCATTTTATTCGAACCACGTCAAGAACGTTAAGCGGGAGGTACATGGTAACACTGCCGTTTCGTGACCCCGCTCATTGTGGATCAGGACTGGGGCATTCAAGGTCCATTGCTCTAGCTCAGTTTCTCCGAAATGAGAATCGGCTTAAGAGAGACGTTCCATTTCAAGAGCAGTATAACTCTGTGATCCGTGAATATTTAGATCTCGACCATATGACAGAGGTCCCGTCCACTAATGATTCCGCTAATTATTATCTCCCGCACCATGTGGTAATCAAGCCGGAGAGCACTACTACGAAAGTACGCGTTGTATTCAACGCGTCCAGCCCTTCTGCGAACGGCACGAGCTTGAATGATCTCCTTCATGCTGGTCCGGTCCTCCAATCCGATTTAACCCTCCAAATCCTGAAGTGGCGCTATTTCCAATACGTCTTCAACGCCGACATTACAAAGATGTATCGCCAGATTCGGGTACATCCGACGCACACGCCCTTCTAGCGAATCTTATTTCGAAACCAGGCGGTGAGATTCGGGATTATGAGCTGAAAACCGTGACTTTTGGAGTCAATTTCGCTCCGTTTTTAGCCATCCGGGTCCTGCAACAGCTTGCCGACGACATCCTGTTTCGATTTCCAAGGGCAAGTCACATTGTGCGGCAATTCATGTACGTCGACGACGTCCTAGCCGGAGCAGACTCCGTCAAGGAAGCTCAGCTGGCCATTCACGAATTGCAAGCCGCCCTCAGCTCCGCAGGTTTTCCACTGCGTAAATGGACGTCCACTCAAAAGGAGAATTTGGACGAGCTTCCGAGTGACCACCTCCTGCACACCGATTTTCTGGAAATCGATGCCGAGAGCACGGCCAAAACCCTCGGAGTTCGCTGGAAGGCGACGTCAGACGAGTTCTTCTTTGTTCCTCCCGGGTTCACGCTCGAGTCATCCTTCACCAAGCGAGAAGTTCTTTCTCAAATTGCGAAGCTGTTTGACCCCGCGGGGTGGTTAGCGCCATTCATCGTCTGGTCCAAAATTTTCATGCAGGAAATCTGGTTGCTAGAGTTGGGATGGGACGAACCTCTGCCAAGTGCGTTGTACAAGCGCTGGCTGGACTTTCCGAAAAGTTACGCTGCACTCCCCGAGATCAGAATTCCAAGGTGGATTTGTTCCCAGCCATCGGTAAAGGTCGAACATTCCGGCTTCTGCGATGCCTCCGAAAAGGCGCACGGTGCAGCGCGTCGAGTGTGACCATCATATCACGGTGCATCTGCTATCAGCAAAAACACGAGTTGCTCCCGTTAAAACCGTCTCACTTCCTCGGTTAGAGCTGTGCGGTGCAGTGCTCCTTTTCCGAAATGGCGACGGCTATCCTGCCAAGCATGCCGACAAAAGATCCTCAATACTACTGGACCGATTCGACTATTGTGCTGGCCTGGTTGAGCAAGCCAGCTTGCCACTGGACTACCTTTGTGGCCAATCGAGTAACCAAAATACCTCAGACTACCGGCACCAAGAATTGGGCTCATGTTCGGTCCGAACATAACCCCGCTGACTTAGCGAGTCGGGGCGTATCGTTACCAGAACTGGTGGGTAACCAGCTCTGGTGGCATGGACCAGCTTGGTTGCAATCTCCACGGGAACAGTGGCCACCTCAAGCCAACGAAGCTCCACCTATGACTCTAGAGCAGCGGGCCGCGAAGGTCCATTTTGCTTCCGGCCCTCCCAAGATTTCCTGGAGCGTTTCTCCCAACTTGAGAAGGCTCTTCGAGTGCGGGCGTATGTGCTCCGTTTTATTCAGTGTTGCCGGAAGGTAACACCCGCACGCAGGGGCCGCCTCACTAGTGGGGAAATTAACGAAGCGGAGCCTCCTAGAGGCTCAGCGCCGGGACTTCCCCCAAGAATTTCACTGCCTGAGTACTAAACGTCCCGTGCCAAGTTCGAGCTCTATCCTGAACCTGAACCCCTTTCTACACCGACATGGGATCATGAGATCCTGTGGCCGGATCACAGCGTCACAAGATTTGAAGTATGACGAGCGTCATCCAATCATCCTTTCCTACAGTTGCCGCCTGTCTCGCCTGCTGGCGCATTTCACGCACAAAATAACTCTCCGTGGCGGTAGTCAACTGATGACTCGCCTCATCCGCTGCAATGATGAAGGTGAATTCCTGCAAAATATGCATCATCCACAAAAAGACGCTACAGACCCAACTAATGGGTGATCTCCCTACAGACCGAGCTTCTTTCTCCAGACCATTTACCCATACCGGTATTGACTACGCCGGTCCTTTCGACAGAAGGAACTATACCGGGAGAGCGTGCCTGATCACCAAGGGTTATGTGTGCGTATTTGTCTGATTTTCCACGAAGGCCATTCACTTGGAGGCCACTTCCGACCTGACCACCGAGAAGTTTCTGGCAGCTTGCGCTCGTTTCGTTGCTCGACGAGGCTGTCCGCAGCGTATTCATTCCGACAATGGAAAAACTTTCGTGGGAGCAGAAACTATACTTTCTCGGGACTTTCTAGCGGCATTCCAGGTTTCGGTCACTGAGGCATATAACGAAGTGCATGGCGTTTCATCCCGCCAGGAGCTCCATACATGGGATGCCTGTGGGAAGCCGGTGTAAAGAGTTTCAAAGCACTCTTCTACAAATCCACGTCTACTCGAAAGTATTCCTTTGAGGAGCTCTCGACGATCCTCGCTAAGATTGAAGCATGCCTCAATTCCAGGCCAATCTCACCTATGTCCGAAAGTCCGACGGAGTTGCTGGCCCTCACTCCCGGGCACTTCCTTATCGGAGGAACGTTAATGGCGACCTCAGAGCCCGAAATAAAGGAGAACCTCCAGTCGATCATTAATCGGTGGCAGCATTTAAAGGCCCTCAACCAGCAGTTCTGCCAGAGATGGAAGGATGAGTACCTCAAGGAACTCCATTTGGTTATTATAAAGGAAGATAACCCGCCTTCCAACGACTGGCGCTGACAACAGGGTCCGTGTGGTAGAAATCCTTACTGCCCGCGGGGTGCTCAAACGCCCGGTCGCTAAAGTCGTTCTCCTTCCGGGAGCTCCCTCGTCCCGCACAACAGTAACGGAAGCGTTTCTGTGCCTAGTCCGTTGAATAAAGCCTGTCCTTGTCCACTGTTCCACCCACGTTTCTGTTTTGTTTTTTCGTCTCCAGAACGCCCTCGTGCGTTCGGCCCACAGTACTGAGAGAGTGCCTGTCACCTGTTCCTATCACGAACTAATGCGTCTCCGCTTCTTCTTTTTCATACCAGCTGATTTTTTGCCTCCAGATCCCCATGGCTTCCACAACCCCGGGACAACCGACAGCTGCCGAGTCTGCTCCGGAAGCCATCCGCTACGGGACTGCCGCAGCTTCCTCAAGCTGAGCGTGGCCAAGAGGCTCCGAGCCGTGTTGGTGAACAAATACTGTGAGAACTGCCTGGCTTATCAGTACTCCGGCAAGGATTGCCGACGGCCAGGTACTCTTGCACATGGGGAAAAAAAACCCACGAGATGACGGCGCTCATCGATCTGTGCACGCCGGTAAGCTGCATCGCTTCCTTGGCCACCGACCTCAAATTGCCCTGCACACGCATCGGAGCAGAGAAGGTCGCCACCGCCATCATCCGCGCCAGGACAGGCGATGTTCAATTGGACGTGGCCCTTAAAATGGAACCCCGTTTGCACGTCCGAACATTCTTATGCACGGAGATATGAGTTAGGTTAGGTTAAGGCGGTAGCGGAGGGGAGAGATCCCATCCCCCCCGCTCACTTTGTCCAGTTAGTGGACCATTGTGATGCCGCATGGGCGCGAGCCCCTTCTCCAGGCCTCAACCACTGACCAAATACATTATAGATTGGTCACCGCTTGTAACGAATTTGTTGCAGCTGAATTTGAATTCCGGAACCCAGAACCCCTTTGAACATTTTCGCAATCCAACATGTCTGTCACACGGACATAAAAATGTATGTCTGTATTGTTTTCAACTGGTTCGACTTCAGATTTGGGGTTTTGTGTTGTGGTTCGTAGCGACTTAGACGTGCGTGTGTACTGAGTACTCACAAACTGTGCGTGTATTGGTTATGGGATTTGGTTTTCGCATTTCGCGTTGAAATTTTTATATTTCTTTCCACATACCCTGACCCTAGAATTTTTGGTATAGTGACGCGTTTTGAAGAAGCTTGTCACAGAATATATTTTCTTGTATCCTTTGTATGTTAATTTGTTTTATATAGGATAAAATAATGGATAAACCGATATGCACATGTAAATACTCATAATGGATATCATGTTTGACCTTACATTCGAAGAGATGCCCATTAGAGTATTGAAGGTGCGACGTGCAAGTTTTTTTTGTTCTCTGCGTTCGCTAAGAAAGCAAAGAGAATGCAAAGAGCTTCCCAGAGAATGCTATAGCGACGTCATCCGCATACGCCACCACGCGGTGTGCGCCACCCTCTATCTCCCGCAGCAGTTCATTCACTGCAACGTTCCATAAGAGAAGCGAGAGGACTCCGCCCTGCGGGGTGCCTCTGTTGACAAACCTGGTGGACGTTGACGCCCCCAGTGATGCTTCAACGGTCCTGCATTGCAGCACTGATCGATGAGACTCACCGTCCGGGAGTCAACCCCCAGGTCAGTCAGTGCTCTCCTGATGGCGGACGGGATGATGTTATTGAAAGCCCCTTCTATGTCAAGAAAGGCTACGAGGGTATATTCCTTGCAGCTGAGGGACGATTCGATGATCGATGTGATCGCATGTAGGGCCGTTTTGGTGGATCTTCCCTCCGATAGGCATGCTGAGAGTCAGAGATTTGATTCGGCGATATGGTCGCCCTGAGATGCAGACTTAAAAGCCGTTCCATCGCCTTCAAGAGGAAGGACGACAGGCTTATTGGTCTGAAATCTTTAGGGGCAGTGTGCGAGAGCTTGTCTGCCTTGGGTATGAAGAAAATGTTGGCCCGAAGTCATGTCTTCGGGATTTGTCCGTGGGAGAAAATCCCCTCGTAAATCCGTTTGAGCCAATTTATGGCTCTTTGTCCGGCTTGGATCAGCTGGGCTGGGATGATGCCGTCTGGTCCCGCGGATTTTTAGGGCTTGAAGCTTTTGATTGCCCAGGATATATTCTCCTGACTTAACAGGTTCAGAATAGAGCCCGTGGCATTAGAAGGATGCGCTCTGTAGGTTGGTCTGTTTCCAGCGCAGCATGGGAAATGTTTACTGATCAGGAGGCTTAGCGACTCGGAACTGGATGTCGTCCAGGATTGGTCGGATTTCCTTAAATACCCCAAGGTTGGAGTTGATTTCGAGAGTACTTTATTTAAGCGCGAGGCTTCGGACGTACTCTCGATTTCGGTGCAGAACTGGCGCCATGACGCGCGTTTGCTTTCCTGAGTTCTTTGTTGTATGCTGACAGACTTGCCTTGTATTCGGTCCAGTTCTTCTCAATGTTAAGAGCTTTCGCTTTGTTAAAAAGTCTCCGTGAGGATCTCCGGAGCTCTCCCACCGTCTGGTTTTGCCGGGTGGACAGGTTTTGTCAAGCGCTGCGTTACAGGCGTCGGTTAAAACCTTTACCAGACGAGTCGTGGTCACCCATGAGATATCCTCCATAGGTGGGGTCTCAGGGAGAGTTTGGCAAAGGAAGTCCACATAGCGTGTCCAGTTAGTCCGCCTGAGGTTACGGAACTGGGCTGGACTCGGTATGGTGAACGTGAAGACAGTTTCCACGTACCTGTGGTCCGAGAAGGAGGACCCTTGTTCTTCAAGGACCCTCCAGGATACTATGTTATCCTGTAGCGTATGAGAGGCAAGCGTGAGGTCCAGGACCTCCTTGCGGTTCTTAATAATGACAGTGGGATCATCCCCACGGTTTAAGATGACCATCTGTTTGGTCAGTATGTAGTTAAAAAGGAACTCACCCCGTTCGTTTGTGTCGGTGCTTCCCCACTGACTGTGGTGAGCGTTGGCGTTGCATCCCACTATAAGGCCGATGTCCTCGCAGTCTGCGATGAGCGCCCTCAAGGGCGCATGTGGACCCTCCGGCTGGAGATGACCCATATATGCCGAGCAGATTCGGAGTGAGTGCTCCTGGCCTTCGAGGCTCACCGCCGTGTGATCTTCATTGCTGAAATTTGGGAGCAAAAATAAGTGTAGTTCTCTTTTTTGCACGAATGCAGGTGCGTATTTTACCTGGGGAGTCAGCTTAGTATAGCTTATAATCCGGAGTCCTCAAACCGGAGACCCTGTTTCCAAGTATCCAGGGTTCCTGAATGAGGACTATGTCGGCCCCACCCTTGGCTAGGTGGAGCAATAAGGCAGCACATGCTGACTTACAATGGTGGAGGTTTATCTGCAGGAGTGTCAGGGACATTCCCTGAGACTCGCCTCCACCACTGTCGTGTCGACGTCGCTCTCCGGGGAGTCGTCGTCCTCCGCGACGTCGATGCGTCCGAGACCTCTGGCCAGTTCGCTCGCGTCGTTTGAAGATAACAGAAAACCAAAAATGTAGTATCAGAGAGAAAGAACATATCTTTCAGAGGCCCAAATCTGAAACAGATCGGATCATTAGTATAGCCACAATAGAAAAAAAGAAACATCAATCCCTCTCTTTAGCGCTCACACAATAACGAGTCGATTTGGTTTTTTGTATTTTGTGTAGCTTGGATCTCAGAGACTATAAGAGCTAGAACATCCAAACTTTCTGTCTAGACTCCTGTGATACCAAACATAGACAAGTGTATTTCAAAATTTCGCCCCGCCCCCTTCCGCCACCACAAAAGACGAAAGTCCACAATTTTGAAGGTAGAAAAAAAGGAAAATCAGTATCGTAGAGAATGACCATATCTACCAGATTCCCGAATTTGGTTCAGATTGGATCAATATTGTAGCCACAATGATCAAATTAATTTTCAGCAGTGATTTATTAGGGTTGAAAGCCGCTACTTATGCTCTCACACTCACGCTCTGCCTCGTGCAGTGTAAGTGTGTTGTTGTGGAAACTGATGTAGATTTCGCTGTAGATGACAGATGCAACAAAAAAAAAAATGCAAAATATAAAAAATGATACAACATTTGAAAATTCAACATAAATCATACCGACTGAGTACGGGTATACAAGTAGTTTTGCGTAACGGCGACACAACACGTTCTTTCTCGTTTTATTCTATTTTCAAAGGTTGCGCTTCATTTTTCATCTTACATCTGGTTGTAAAGAACTTTTCTAATCTGAAAAGCCAATTGGATTTTTGGAACGATGCTGGCAAAGCTTGTTTTGATATTCTTCGCCGCGAGCAAGCAGTCAGGCTATCACAAATGCGTGACAAGTTTTCCTATGAGCTAGAACTGGAAAAGAAACGATTTCGCGAGAAGGGCGAAGAGAGGCTCTACGAGAAAGTTCGTTGTGAAAAACGTCTACTAGAGGATAAATATCGTTGCCTCAAAGAAAAATACGTAAGACTAAAAACGGACGTTAGGATTTCTTTAGAACGGCGCAATCGACGACGCGAGATACTCGTCCTTCACAAAAATAGTCATAATAATAAGACCAACGTAACCGCTGGCTCAGAAACAGAGCGCTCTATTTCCAACAATCCTATGTGCAATAGTGAAAATTGCTCGGTGACCTACTCGGATAAGGCAGTGATGGCCGATTTAAAAGAAAAACCACCGAAGTCTCTAAAGACACAGCTTAATAAGCAGAATATTACCAGCAACACCAGCAAATGTATAAGCCAGCGGCAGCTCCAGAAAGATACGAACACCTCAATCAGTCAATCGTACACAACGTTATCAAATAAATATTTCAATGGTCGCTATTTACCTGTTGCACAACCTACAAGCTTGTTAGGTTATGGTACCGTCAAACTCATCGATAACGGAAACTTAGACATAGAAGCACCTGCGGCCAATCAAGAGAACAACAACAGCAATCAGTTTAAGGAACTTTGGAGTTCACGGAAGAGGTTTTTCTCCCGTTCTTAGTCAGCATCAACTTCTAGACTTAACTCCGATTATAATTATCAATTGGAATGTCCATGCACTCCTGTGGAAAATTTACGCCACCAACTGCGAAAGCTGGAGGATTTAGAAGATCAGTTTCCAGATTATGCAGTTGACTCCACTTTTCATCTTCGATACCCATTTACTGATATTTCCAACGATCACGATATTGTGGGAGTGGGCTCGGAACTCGAATTTTTCAAACATCGTATTCATATGGAACGTGACTCAATACGTCGAGCCAAAGAGTCTTTGAAAAAGACCGTAGTGATTATAGGCTGCGACAATGCGAGATAAAACAGCAAATCAAGAATTCCGTTTTGTTTTACGTTCGCATTTACGAACAAGAGAAATGCGGTGCCGATCTGGAGCACAAGGATGACGCTGCAACACTAAGCGATCTTTCGTCGCACTCCAGTTCTGGCTTCAGCAGCACCGATTTTGCCAGTGGAGGAGATCTTCACAAGCGCAGGGAGTACTTTCAACAGAAACCCATAGAATGGATTCAGAACCTTGAGATTCTCAACGAAGAGATTTGTGAAATTCTTGATATACTAGGTCAAAATCACCGAAAACAGAATCGTTATCGACCATGACTATTAAATTGCCTAACGATCTTAAGTGGACACACATTCTTGGCCAGCAGGCTAACGTTACGGCTATAGTTTCTCCATTCCAAACAAGCAACTCAACGTCTAGCCATGGTTTTAGCGAAAGCAGTAGTATCGGGGCGGTACCTGCACCTCGACCAATACCAACACCTCTGGATCGTCTGGAGAATTATCGCCATTTAACAACTAGTCGCATGCCAAAACCCACGGCCTCTTAACTATTCGAATTATTTAGTGGAGCGCACACACGACCTTCGCGACTGGCTTCGTCAGGCCAAAACCGAACATGAACTGCTAATAGGCATTGGAATTCAACACGGAATCACAGATAAAGTAAAAATTTCTGGAATAAGCGAAGTTAATGATGATTAAATACAATTGGCGTGTCCTTTGATAATGCATCCGCAATAGGGTGAAGATGGCACTAGAGGGCAAGTAATGTTTAAATGCGGAAAACGGATATTTGATACAAATTATTATTTATTTAATGTGTGTAATTAAACTTGCAAAGGAATACAATTAGAGATTAAATACCCGCAAGGCGAGACGTTGAAACGTGAATACCACTCGGCTGGTAATTAACAACTAACTTAAGAACCTAAAAATCCCAGCTGCGGAACCTTAGCTGCCGGCCACGGCGCCCGTCGCTGTCCAGATAAAGTGCTGATCTTGCGCCTCGTGCGTGGTGTCCCGTGGCGGCCGGCATCCGGCGACCGCGACGACGGCAATCCCACGGGTGACGAAACTGCTTATCTTGAAATATCGCAGAATTCGTCCAACCCAATGGACAATTCAGTTAACTCTTGTTAACTGGCACACCATTTTGTAAAACGGCCCAGCAGTGAAGAACCTTTGTCAACTGATTAAATAGAATATCCATATAGAAATTAAAACAACTGACTTTCATTATTTTTTTAAAATAATTTTTATATCCGTACTCGAAGAGTAAAAGGGTATATTGTATTTGTGGTAAAAGTGGATGTGTGTAACATAGAGGAGTAATCATTTCCAACCCCATAAAGTAGGTAGATATGACCATTCTCTATCTCTCTATCTCTATTTTCTCTATCTTCAAAATTGTGGACACAGACTCCTGTGATACCAAACCTGAACAAGTGTATTTCAAAATTTCGCCCCGCCCCCTTCCGCAACCACAAAAGACGAAAGTCCACTATTTTGAAGATAAAGAAAAACGAAAAATCCAGTTTCGTAGAGAATGAAAATGGTTCAGATCGGATAATTATTGTAGCCACAATGATGAAATGAATTTTCAGCAGCGTTTCCCCGCGCGCCCGTAACCACCAAACAAAACACTCACGCTCCCACACTCTGCCTCGTGCAGTGTAAGTGTGTTGTTGTGAGAACTGATGTAGATGTAGCTGACAGATGCATCAAACAAATGTAAAATGTAAAACTGATACAACATTTGAAAATTGCACATCAATCACATGTGTACAGACTGAGTACGGGTATAAAAGTAGAGTCGCGTTGACAGCGAATCCGTACGTTCTTTCTCGTTTCATCTTACATCTGGTTGAAAAGCACTTTGCTATTCTGAAATGATAATTGGCCTTTTGGAACGATGCTGGCAATGCTTGTTTTCACATTCTTCGCCGCGAGCAAGCAGCCAGGCTATCACAAATGCGTGACAAGTTTTCCTATGAGCTAGAACTGGAAAAGAAACGATTTCGCGAGAAAGGCGAAAAACGTTGTGAAAAACGTCTACTTAAAAATAAATATAATTGCCTCAAAAAAATATACGTAAGAGTAAAAACGGACGTAAGGCTTTATTTAGACCGGCGCAATTGACGAAGCGAGATACTTGTCCTTCAAAAAAAATAACCATAATAATAAGCTCAGAAACAGAAACAAAGCGCTCTATTTCCAACAATCATATGTGCAATAGTGAAAACTGCTCGGTGACCTACTCGTTTAAGGCAGTGATGGCCGATTTAAAAGAAAACCACCGAAGCCTCTAAAAACACAGCTTAAGAAGCAGAACATTACCAGCAACACCAGCAAATGCATACGCCAGCGGCAGCTCCAGAAAGATACGAACACCTTAATCAGTCAATCGGACACAACGTTATCAAATAACTATTTCAATGGTCGTTATTTACCTGTTTCACAACCTACAAGCTTGTTATGTTATGGTACCGTCAAACTCATCGATAACGGAAATTTAGACATAGAAGCACCTGCGGCCAATCAAGAGAACAAAAACAGCAATCAGTTTAAGGAACTTTGGAGTTCACGGAAGAGGTTTTTCTCCCGTTCTAAGTCAGCATCAACTTCTAGACTTAACTCCGATTGTAATTATTATATTATTATTATTATTATTATTATTAATTATTATAATTATAATTATGTCCATGCACTTCTGTGGAAAATTTACGCCACCAACTGCGAAAGCTGGAGGATTTAGAAGATCAGTTTCCAGATCATGCAGTTGACTCCACTTTTCATCTTCGATACCCATTTACTGATATTTCCAACGATCACGATATTGTGGGAGCGGGCTCGGAACTCGAATTTTTCAAACATCGTATTCATATGGAACGTGACTCAGTACGTCGAGGCAAAGAGTCTTTGAAAAAAGACTATAATTCAAGTATTCCGTTCTAAGCAGTGGCTGGACAAGAATACTCAAGAGGAAAAGGAAAAGCACAAGGAGGACGCTGCAACGCTAAGCGATCTTTCGCTTAGACTCAACTTTTCCTCGTGGCCTGTGATGTTAAGCTTCGCCATGGCCGAGACTGCTGCCTTTTTCTTGGAGGCGCCCAGCTGGTTGACATACCAGGTCCCGTTCAGAGAGACCCGGTTGCCGTACGTGATGAGGTAGGTGCCACTAAGGTGTTGGGTGTCGCCCGCCTTATCTGTGACTGTCATGTTGGCGTCATTGATGATTAGCGTTCCATGATCCACGGGGTGACGGCGGCCAGGTGCCCAGGTAGGGTGCCGCAGTGGGCGACCGTTCCAGCCACCAGTTGTTGGGCGCAAGTAGGCTTTGGATGTTCCTTGCAGAAGGTAGCGCCGATGGTTGTCTCGCACCCGTGATGCTGAGGATCCGTCCGCCGCAGTCGGCCACTGTGTTCCCATCGCCGAGGTCCAAGTTTGTGTGTTGGTGTTGGACCGGGAATATTGTCATCTTTTTGCAGAGATAGGTGGGTTTTGGGAATTTCACCAGAAACGCGGTTTTGAAAAACGCTGACCTTGGATACCGCCAGTAGTTCCACCAAGCGGAGGTTGTTAAGTCGCTGGTCGTTAAATTCCTGAATATCCGCGCCGTCCAGTAGAGTGGGGCTGATATTGATTTTGGCCAGGGTTAGGCCTAAGATGAGATTTTGCAGGTCGTTAATGATGATCCTGTTTTTCGCCAAGATGGTTTCGGCCAGCTGCACCCGTTCCGTGCTTCCGGATCTGACCAGGTTGTTCATATATTCCGTCAACTCATTGAGCCGGGTCTGCATCCTTGAATTTAGCTGGATCTGTTTGGCCTCTGACTCTATCAATTGGCCCTGTTTGAAACGTAGCTGTTCCCAATCTTCAAAATCTGGCGTCCCGGCGATGACTTTAAGGGCGCTGCCCAAGATGTTGAGACTGCGTGTGTCCCGGTGGTGTATCTCCAGAGTGGCCACCAACGTCCTGATATGCTCCAAGTCCGTAGCGAAGATGGGGGCTACCCTGTCAGTGGTAAACCGCGCGGTGGCTTGTTCGGCTTGAGCGACGTAGGCCGCGTAGGAGTTGACGTTGGTGGTGTGTTGTAGATAGCCGTATTTTTCCCATAGGACGACGTCGCCATCGACGATAGGGATGTAGTGGGCACTGGAGTAGTCGCTTACTTTCATCATGGTTGCCGCCGCGGTGGTTGTCAGGGCCAGAAGGATCACTAGCGCGATCAGTCTGGACTGGTCTTCTGGGCGGCTGGCGGGTTGCATGACTGGATGTAGTTGGATGTAGACTTTTGGGCAGCGTGCGGACAAGACGGTTCGTTGGTTGGAAGCGTTTGGTTTGATGCTGTTGACGGCTAGTAGGATTTCCGATGGCACTGTTTCTCCGTTGTTAGGTAGTAGTGTTCTGATAGCTCTAGCTCAAGGTCTAGGCTATATATAGGGTGGCCGTAGGTGTTCCCTGGTTGGCGTCGGCCCTTGGCTCCATCGTATCGTATGTTCTTTTTGCTGCGATCGGCGTTTTCCCCTGGGTCGTGGGTTAGCAGCACCACCGTTGTTGTTTGCTGGGTCGGCGAAATGTGTTGCTCCACGTGCAGCGACATTTCCGTTGCTGGTGGTTTGCCGTCGTCAGGGGGTCGATGCGCTTGCCGGTGTTGTTTGCTGGGTCGGCATTTTTTTGGCCAACGTGTTTTGGGAGTTTTTGTGTTCGCGCTCGGCGAAGAAATGATGACACTTCGTGAGTTTGGTTTTTGATGTTATTTAACTGGCTTTTATTTGTGTTCTGTATTGTTTTCTCGGGGTTTGGTGTCGTGTAGTGGTTTCGTGTATGGTGTTCTTGCGGAGGCGTGGGGCTGATAGCCGCGGCGGATGTACTCCCGATACGATTTAGAATAGGCGATAGACTGCCGTTTTGACTTATGATAGGCGATGGACTGCCGTTACTGTGCAGAATAGGCGATGGACTGCCCTGATTGATCGAGGGCTCGGGCTATTTAAGCCCGATCTCGAGTGCTGAGTCCGCAAGTCTGGGTGCTGGGTGGGTTTCGGCGCGTGCCACCGACACGGTCATTGCCTCGGATGCACCGAGAAATGAGCTGAGTCTAGGCTGTGGTCATTGGCTCGGTCGTACCGAGGAATGACCTGCGTGGAGTTGTGTAACTCGGGGGAACTGGAGTTGGGTAACTCTGGGAAAATTATGGCGCGTGTGTCGATTCTGCAGAAATCGATCGGCGCGTGGGACTGTAAATGTCTGGTGTATAGTGTTTGTGTTGTTGGATTATATATGACAACTCATATATGATTATATATGCAAAGTAACTTAGTGCTATTAGTATGAACATCTATACGAATGTAACGGTTCGTTACACCCCCTTCCGGGTGGGGTTGCAATTGGCCGCTTTGTTTACCCTGGGTCGGCAAAGTTTCTTGCCAACGTGTTTTGGCGTTTCTATTGGTGGTTTTCCGTCGTCAGGGGGTCGTTGTGATCGCTGGTGTCGTTTGCTTCCTCAGCAGGGTCGCTGTCCAACGTGTCGTGGTACTCTTTCAGGTCGTTGATATTTGCGACTTTCAGTTTCCGACTTCCGGGGTGTGGCAACTTGACGATATTTGTTGACGCGAAACTTTTGACTTTGAATGGCCCATCATATTTTGGGGCCAATTTTGCAGCGAAACCGTCGGCTGCGTTGGAGAGGTGGTGTTGCCTGATCAATACTAGTTGACCCACCGTGGGGCGCCATTGTCGTCGGCGGAGATTGTAGTGACGGGATTGTTCTTGACTGAATGTTGTTCCGCACTATCGCGAATACTTCTTTGAGTCGGGTTGCCTTAGTGTGGACTGTGTCCGGAGGGCTTCCTGTCCCTGGTGTAACTTCGTCGTATAATGCTCCAGTTAAGCGAGGTTCTCTCCCGTGTAGCAAGAAGGCGGGGCTGAATCCAGTTGTTTCCGAGACACTGGAGTTAATTGCTAGTGATATCTCGGGTATGAGCTCGTCCCAGGTGTTTTGATGGTCCTCCACGAATTGTGCAATCATTTTCTTCACTGTCCGATTGGCCCGTTCTGTAGGGTTTTCCTGGGGGCAATACGGTGCGGTGTGTTGCAGATCAACGCCGGCTGTTTGCATAAACAGGTGGAATGAGCGGCTGGTGAACTGTGTTCCATTGTCACAGACGAATCGTTTTGGTACGCCGAAGTGACTTAGAATGCGTTCCCGAAAAGCTAGCTCTAGAGTGGCGGTGGTAGCCTTCTTAAGTGGCACTAGTTCGACCCATTTTGAGAAGGTGTCGAAGAATACCAGAAGCATGGTGTTCCCTCGTTTTGATCGGGGAAGTGGCCCTACGAAGTCGGCGCATAGTGTGGCGAATGGTTCCTCTGCCCTGCGGGTAAGCATCTTACCCACGGGCTTGCGTTGCAGTGCCTTGAACTTTTGGCAGCTTAGACAGCTGCGTACGTATTTCCGCACATCGCGATATAGGCCGGGCCAATAGTATCGTTGTGTTATCCGTGTGATGGTTTTCCGAATGCCGAGGTGGCCTGCCGTTGGCTGATCATGGCAGTCCTTGAGTACTCTTTGGCGTCGGTCTTTTGGGACACAGAGTTTCCATGACACGCAGTCGTGATCGTCGGCTCCATGGCCCAGATGTCTGTAGAGCTCTCCATTCTCGACAACGTAGTCGGGGTATTTATCGGGTTCCTCTTTGGTTTGCTGAATCCGTCGTGTAAGCCAGGGGCAAGATGTTGCGTCCTCTTTGATTCTTGCTAGCGTCTCCAAGGGTTGTCGGGACAGGGCGTCGGCAACCACATTTTGTTTCCCCTGCTCTGTAGTGGACATCGTACTGATACTGTTGGAGTTCGAGCGCCCATCTCGCTATTCTTCCGTAGGGGCTTTCAAGAGTATTGAGCCATTTCAGCGCGAGATGGTCGGTTATAACGTCGAATCGGTATCCTTCTAGGTAGCAGCGTAGTTTTCGGATTGCCCAAATGACGGCGAGGCATTCCTTGTCTGTAGCGGAGTAGTTTCCTTCGGCCTGGTTCAAGCGTCGGCTCACATAGGCGATGACGCGTTCCTTTCCTTCGATCTCCTGCATGAGTACGGCGCCTATGCCGAGGTTGCTCGCATCGGTTTGTAGTGAGAACTTGACGTTGAAATCGGGGCAAGCAAGTACAGGAGCGGTCGTGAGTAGTTCCTTTAGTTGGTCGAAGGCCCCTTGTTGATCTGCGGTCCATGTCCATGTTTGTCCTTTCTTGAGTAGCTGAGACATTGGTTGGACTACTGTAGCAAAGTTTGGCACGAATCTTCGATACCAGGATGCCATTCCGATGCACTGACGTAGTTCTTTTTAGGTTCGTGGGTGGCTTGAGTTCTTTAACGGCAGCAATCTTGTCGGGGTCCGTGTGGATACCTTCTTCGCTGATGACGTGACCAAGATATTTGATCCGGTTTTGGAAAAATGTGCACTTTTCCGCGTTTATCCGCAGATTCGCTTTTCGAAGGCGAGAGGGACTATTGCCAGGTTGTGTAGGTGGTCCTTGAAGTCTCGTCCGACGACGACAATGTCGTCTAAATAGGCGAATGCGTAGGGTTCCATGTCGGCTCCTATCACGGTATTAAGGGCCCGTTGGAATGTTGCTGGTGCAGAATGTAATCCTAAGGGCATCACTTTCCATTGATAGAGACCTCTGCCGGGGACCGTGAAGGCGGTGGCTTCTCTGCTTCCGTTGGCCATGGGTATTTGCCAGTATCCGTTTTTAGATCGAGGGTGGTTATGAAGCGTGCGTTCTGTAGGCGCTCCAAGATGTAGTTGATTCTGGGCAGTGGGTATGCGTCAGGAATAGAGTGAGTGTTGAGTTGTCGGTAGTCAACGCACATGCGCCATTTGCCGTTCTTTTTACGTACGAGTACGATGGGGGCGCTGTGCGGGCTTCGTGTGGGTTCGATGAGACCTTCTTGGATCAATTGGTCGACTTGCTCATCGATAATCCGCGTCATGGCGGGGTTCTTTGGGTAGTACCTATGTTTGATGGGTCGATTATCCCTCATGACGATGGTGTGCTCGGCTATGTTGGAGGTCCCGTGGAGATTATTGAACTTTGGAAGTTCTGTGTCCAGAAATTCTTGGATCTGTGGCGCTATGTCCGGCGGCCAGGGATCGGAGATCAGTTCTGGGTCGGGTTCGGTGAAATCGGGCGTGTCGGGGTACTTTGGCTGGCTTGGGTCTTCTGGGAGGATAGTTGTGTCGAACGCGCTGGGGTGTTCGATCCTACGTGGGTAGTCGCTTATGTGGGCGACGATCGGAGTAGCGTTGGCCGTGAGTGGCGTAGCTTCGTGGGTCTGGCGGTATATCTGGGGGTAATGTCTCCAGATCTACGTATGGCCAGGCGGGTCTCAGTGACGACTCTGTTTTCGCAGCAACGACTTGTTTGGGCGACGAAGATTTCGGACGTGGTGCTAGGCATGGCGTGGTGCATGGCGCTAGTGGGCACGTCAGTACGCGTAAGGTACTCCAGTGGGTTGGCGAAAATCGGTGTGGCGTCGGCCGTGGGCACGACAGGGCTGCGGTCGGTGTTTCGGGGGGTCATCGAGCTAGATTCCGGTTCCGAGTGGAGAGGTTCTGTGGATATTAGTTCGATGATTGGACCCGACCAGCAAAGGATTTGCGTGGCTGTTTCCCTCGTGGTTTGGTTGTTGCACTGTTGCTGCCGTTTTCGTTGTTCGGGGCTGGTTGTCGTCTCTGAGGGTGTCCGTGGGTTCACCTTCTCCGTTGAGAGTAGGGTGCATGGGTGCGCGGTGGCTGAACTTGGACCTGGGCTTCCTGTGTCGAGCGGGTTCCAGTTCGTTGGGGTTTGTCTCGTGTGTGAGATCCTTGTGTTAGGTTCGGGGTGCGTGTGCCCCATAGTTTGTTTTGATCCTGGGCTTCCTGTGGCGAGCGCCTGGTTCAAGTGTGTTGATTCTTGTCTCGTGTGTGAGATCCTCGTGGTGTGTTTGGGATGTGTGTTCCCTGGGTTTGGCTTAGGACGCGGGTGCTCCGTAGTGGCCGTGGGATTCGTTTTCCCGTTTGCTTGGTTGCAGTTTACCGGTGCTTGCTTCGATTCGTGTTTTCCGTTGTGGGCCGGTTCTTCGCTTTCGCTGTGGTTGGTTTCGGTGTCGTATTCTTCGTTGCATTATTGGGTGCCGTCTTCTTTGGGGTAGGTCGGGGACGTGTGTTCGCTGTGGTTGGTTTCGTTGTCGTATTCTTCGTTGTGATATTGGGGGCCGTATTCTTTGTGGTAGGTCGGGGAAGTGTGTTCGCTGTTGACCTAGATTTCTTGGTGCTGGGTTCGGTGACTTGTACGTGGTTGGATTGAACTGACGGTGGCGTTGGCGTGAGGTGGCGATCTTCTAGCTTTAGCAGCGTGGTGCCGCATTGGATCGTCGTTTCGATGGCACATAGGAAGTCCATGCCGACTATAACTTGCTCCAGCATGTTAGGGGAGGACCAGGAGTGGGATTTGGGCCTCTCGATGATCCAGCTTGATGTGCGCCAGTAGAACTTGTGTGATCTCTCTGACTGAGCCGTCAGCCAGGCGTATGCGGACGCATGCATCTTGCAGGTTGGAGTTGTTGTTTAGTTGTCGGGACAGGTTGTCGCTGACGAAACTTCGGGATGCCCCGGTGTAGATGGTGGCCTTCGTTGTTTGTCCCTCCCATTGTCACTGTCGCCACTATTCGGCCGTCGTTCACTTGTAGTGGGTTGCTTAGTCGCGGGCCTGTGGAGGCGTCGTTCTCGGCTGATCCCGGGTCAGTTGAGGACGCGTGTCGTTTCCCGACGTGGCTCGGCGGCAGCAGTCGACGGTTCGAGTGCCGCGCTTTCCACATTCCCAGCAGAATAGGATCGAAGCGTTGGTGCAGTCGTAGGCGGCGTCTCCAGCTTGACCACACCGGCGACAGGCTGCGCGTGGGTTGGCAGTGGTTGGAGTGGTGATCATTCGATGGGCATTATTCATTATTTTGATTCGATGACTGTCTGCGCGGTGTGTCGGCTGAATCCCAATGGGGTCTCCGAAAGGGGGTACGGTAGGACTCACCTTCTCTGCGGTCTGGGTGTCTTGCCGGCCTGGTGTCTCTTGGTGGGATTCGCATGGGTGCGGGAGTCGTGGCGTGTTTCCTCTCGTGAATAAGCTCGTACTCTGCCGCTAATCGGGTTAGCTGTGACAAACTTTCCAGTTCGTCTCGTCGCACGTATAGTTGAGTCCTGGCAGGGCGTTGTCGTAGATCCTATAGAGTTCCTTAACTAGGTCGTACTCGGCATGGTGCATGAGTAGCCGTATCTCGATGAGATAGTCTTTGAATGGTTCTCCCACCGCTTGCTTGCGGCCTCGGATCTGGTCCTCCAATTGTTCGAAATACCTTGGCGGCAGAAAATACGTCAGAAACTCCTGGCGGAAATATGCCCAGGAACTACCCTGTAGTTGGCTGGTACGGTGCCAGCGACTGGCTCGGTCGGTGAGTAGTTCGGCCATGCTCCGAGGCAGTTGGTTGGTGTCCACCCGTAGGCGCGGGCGCGTTCCTCGAGTAGTTCCAGAAACGATAGTGGGTCATCCTCTCCGTTGAACTGGATGCCCCATCCGCGGATACGTTCTGCTGTGCGTGCGACGTGGTTATAGTCGGGCCCGATTATGGGTGCGTCAATCGACGGTATAATTCTCTGTGTGGGCGCACGGGAGGTTTCCATAGTGGGTGGCCTTGGAAGATCGGCGGCTGTGACCACTGGTGGTCGCGGCGTGGGCTCTGGGGCTGCGGACACGTGCAAGCTGGTTTTGGGGTCCCATCCTCCGGTGCCTGATGGTCCTGGAGTAGTGGGCAGCGGGGACTTGGAGCGTCCTGCTGGTCTTGCGTATTTTCTCTCGAGTTCTGCCAAGCGAGTCCAGGCACCCGGCGGGAGTGGTCCGGCGACTAGTATGGCAAAGTTCTTGCGCAACTCTTCAACAGTTCCTTCGGTGTCAAATTCGAATTCCTTGGCGAAGGCCTCCAGCTCGTCTCGGCGGCGCTTGTAGATCCAGCCGATGCTGATGCCTGGATTGGCGATTGGCTCGCTGGTGTGGAAATCAATGCTCGCGTCGTCTTCGTAGGCTTCCATGGTGATTGGACTGAGTTTTCCTCGGTGTTGTTTTTGGGCACTTTTCACTGTTTTTGCACTTGGAGCTGACCGAAAGTGGAGCGGGCGTGGAGTCTTGTTACCGTGTAGGTGCTTTGGGCGATCGCACTTGGCGATGAAAGGAAAAACGCTGACACCTGAGTTTTGGTGTATGCGGTAATATGGCTTGTTGTGTCACCTGATTTTTTTGTGTTCGCGCTCGGCGAAGAAATGATGACACTTCGTGAGTTTGGTTTTTGATGTTATTTAACTGGCTTTTATTTGTGTTCTGTATTGTTTTCTCGGGGTTTGGTGTCGTGTAGTGGTTTCGTGTATGGTGTTCTTGCGGAGGCGTGGGGCTGATAGCCGCGGCGGATGTACTCCCGATACGATTTAGAATAGGCGATAGACTGCCGTTTTGGCTTATGATAGGCGATGGACTGCCGTTACTGTGTAGAATAGGCGATGGACTGCCCTGATTGATCGAGGGCTCGGGCTATTTAAGCCCGATCTCGAGTGCTGAGTCCGCAAGTCTGGGTGCTGGGTGGGTGTCGGCGCGTGCCACCGACACGGTCATTGCCTCGGATGCACCGAGAAATGAGCTGAGTCTCAGGCTGTGGTCATTGGCTCGGTCGTACCGAGGAATGACCTGCGTGGAGTTGTGTAACTCGGGGGGGGGACTGGAGTTGGGTAACTCTGGGAAAATTATGGCGCGTGTGTCGATTCTGCAGAAATCGATCGGCGCGTGGGACTGTAAATGTCTGGTGTATAGTGTTTGTGTTGTTGGATTATATATGACAACGTAACTTAGTGCTATTAGTTCGAATATGTATGCAAAGTAACTTAGTGCTATCAGTATTAATATCTATACGAATGTAACGGTTCGTTACACACTCCAGTTCTGGCTTCAGCAGCACCGATTTTGCCAGTGGAGGAGATCTTCACAAGCGCAGGGAGTACTTTCAACAGGAATCCATCGAATGGATTCAGAACCTCGAGATTCTCAACGAAGAGATTTGTGAAATTCTTGATATACTAGGTCAAAATCGCCGAAAACAGCATCAGCAATCGTTATCGACCATGACTATTAAATTGCCTAACGATATTAAGTGGACACACATTCTTGGCCAGCAGGCTAACGTTACGGCTATAGTTTCTCCATTCCAAACAAGCAACTCAACGTCTAGCCATGGTTTTAGCGAAAGCAGTAGTATCGGGGCGGTACCTGCACCTCGACCAATACCAACACCTCTGGATCGTCTGGAGAATTATCGCCATTTAACAACTAGTCGCATGCCAAAACCCACGGCCTCTTAACTATTCGAATTATTTAGTGGAGCGCACACACGTCCTTCGCGACTGGCTTCGTCAGGCCAAAACCGAACATAACCTGCTAATAGGCATTGGAATTCAACACGGAATCACAGATAAAGTAAAAAATTCTGGAATAAGCGAAGTTAATGATGATTAAATACAATTGGCGTGTCCTTTGATAATGCATCCGCAATAGGGTGAAGATGGCACTAGAGGGCAAGTAATGTTTAAATGCGGAACGGATATTTGATACAAATTATTATTTATTTAATGTGTGTAATTAAACTTGCAAAGGAATACAATTAGAGATTAAATACCCGCAAGGCGAGACGTTGAAACGTGAATACCACTCGGCTGGTAATTAACAACTAACTTAAGAACCTAAACATCCCAGCTGCGGAACCTTAGCTGCCGGCCACGGCGCTCGTCGCTGTCCAGATAAAGTGCTGATCTTGCGCCTCGTGCGTGGTGTCCCGTGGCGGCCGGCATCCGGCGACCGCGACGACGGCAATCCCACGGGTGACGAAACTGCTTATCTTGAAATATCGCAGAATTCGTCCAACCCAATGGACAATTCAGTTAACTCTTGTTAACTGGCACACCATTTTGTAAAACGGCCCAGCAGTGAAGAACCTTTGTCAACTGATTAAATAGAATATCCATATAGAAATTAAAACAACTGACTTTCATTATTTTTTTAAAATAATTTTTATATCCGTACTCGAAGAGTAAAAGGGTATATTGTATTTGTGGTAAAAGTGGATGTGTGTAACATAGAGGAGTAATCATTTCCAACCCCATAAAGTAGGTAGATATGATCATTCTCTATCTCTCTATCTCTATTTTCTCTATCTTCAAAATTGTGGACACAGACTCCTGTGATACCAAACCTGAACAAGTGTATTTCAAACTTCCGCCCCGCCCCCTTCCGCAACCACAAAAGACGAAAGTCCACTATTTTGAAGATAAAGAAAAACGAAAAAATCCAGTTTCGTAGAGAATGAAAATGTTTCAGATCGGATAATTATTGTAGCCACAATGATGAAATGAATTTTCAGCAGCGTTTCCCCGCGCGCCCGTAACCCCCAAACAAAACACTCACGCTCCCACACTCTGCCTCGTGCAGTGTAAGTGTGTTTGTTGTGAGAACTGATGTAGATGTAGCTGACAGATGCATCAAACAAATGTAAAATGTAAAAACTGATACAACATTTGAAAATTGCACATCAATCACATGTGTACAGACTGAGTACGGGTATAAAAGTAGAGTCGCGTTGACAGCGAATCCGTACGTTCTTTCTCGTTTCATCTTACATCTGGTTGAAAAGCACTTTTGCTATTCTGAAATGATAATTGGCCTTTTGGAACGATGCTGGCAATGCTTGTTTTCACATTCTTCGCCGCGAGCAAGCAGCCAGGCTATCACAAATGCGTGACAAGTTTTCCTATGAGCTAGAACTGGAAAAGAAACGATTTCGCGAGAAAGGCGAAAAACGTTGTGAAAAACGTCTACTTAAAAATAAATATAATTGCCTCAAAGAAATATACGTAAGACTAAAAACGGACGTAAGGCTTTATTTAGACCGGCGCAATTGACGAAGCAAGATACTTGTCCTTCAAAAAAATAACCATAATAATAAGCTCAGAAACAGAAACAAAGCGCTCTATTTCCAACAATCATATGTGCAATAGTGAAAACTGCTCGGTGACCTACTCGTTTAAGGCAGTGATGGCCGATTTAAAAGAAAAACCACCGAAGCCTCTAAAAACACAGCTTAATAAGCAGAACATTACCAGCAACACCAGCAAATGCATACTCCAGCGGCAGCTCCAGAAAGATACGAACACCTCAATCAGTCAATCGGACACAACGTTATCAAATAACTATTTCAATGGTCGCTAGTTACCTGTTTCACAACCTACAAGCTGCTCATCGAAATTCAGACCTGCGGCCAATCAAGAGAACAACAACAGCAATCAGTTGAAGGAAGTTTAAGTTCTAAGTCAGCATTAACTTCTAGACTTAACTCTGATTATAATTATCAATTGGAATGTCCATGCACTCCTGTTGAAAATTTACGGTTACTATCGTGCCTGAAGGGCGTCTCTACTCTACGGATGATCATTTTTCTTCATAAGTTGCACTCACATTTGGTGGACAGGTTCCCTCGACGAAAGATCGATCTTCCGTACGATGGCTGTGGAAAAAAAGGTTAATACAAATGGCCCCAATTCTGGGAAATTCAATGCCGAGCGGCATACACCAGCAGCGCAAAGATTTCGTTACATTAGAGGTAAAAAAAAAAACAAAGGTTTACTCCATAAGGGTTCTATTTTCTTCATCCAGGGATTACACGCCTGGGACTCGGGCTTCACTAGGCGCCACGTGGGTTGAAGAGGTTAGGACTGCTGCTGCTATGGCGACACACATTCAACACTCGTACAGCTCCTGCCTTTGCACTCTGCACTGTTTGTAGCAGCCACTCCGAATGGCGTTGTAACGCGACTCCCTCTCTGAGTTAATATGGTCACTTGACGACACTTTAACGGTGCAGTGGACGGGTGGCTGCCATCTTCTGCGAATCCTTAGGTTTCGAAAACGCTTGGTACTCTTAACTCTCCAGTTCTGCTTAAAGTTTTTTTTCTTTGGCCTTCCAAGGCGCGCTTAATTGCGCCGCCCTGTCGGGTGCTGGTTCCTGCCGGCTGCGTGTCTCGGCTCACTTTGGCGAGGAACCAACGGGGTACTGCGAGGGACGTGGTGGCGCTCGCCGGTCTTCTGATCAATTTCTTCGAGGTCGTCCGATCTCTCCCTGCTTTGCAAGTGGTTCTTGGTCGGCTCGGGGTATTCCGCGATCAATAAGTCTTTGTTACTCGGGGCGCACAACCAGCCGCAAGCTAAAGAAAATGTGATTGGGGTACAGGTTCCTTTTTCTTGCGCTACCGCGTTTAGCACTCACCTACTTTTAGTTTTTCTCTGACACAAGTGGATTTCGTGTTTTACTGTCGCGGATGGCAAGTATCTTGCGAGATTTTAACAGATTTTTCTTAACACTTTTAACGGAGCGACCTTTCAGTTTGAACATCGATACGGAAAAGGAAGTTGACGACTTCAGGAAGGAAGTTGTCAGTCAGTTGTCACGCCTTTTCGGCTGTACCTCGCATTAATTGCCTACGGGACTGTCAAATTAATCAGAGCACCCCTGAGAAACACTACCTCCTCTTCATATAACCTGCGAAGGTACCACGGCTTCTGAAGCAACTCTGCCTCTCTATCGATATTATTAATTTAAACATTTTTGTTGCTTCATGCGCCGCACACTGGGGTGAGAGACCCCAAAAGTGACGATTAATTCAAAATACAAATTTTGGAATTGCGGAATCAAATTAATATGAAGTGAAAGTAGATAAAATTCTTTATTCGGGAGTGAAAAATGTGACGTCCTGCAATGTGACGTCAAAGTTGAAACTTTGTGTTTTCGTTTTTCGAAATACGAAAAATTTATATTTTTTTGTCAGTTTTGATGACGAATTTCACGCAAAAAATAAAATAAAAAAATTTTTTTAAAATGGAAACAATAAATTTGAATCCTTAACAATTTTTGTAAATTTTTTGGAATCGAAAATTTTTAGTAAATATTGGGAAAAAAATCTTTCATAAAAAGTACCTGTAAAATTAGAGGTATTTTATCTTTAGATAGGCAAAAGTTGCTTCAAACGTAACCAATCGTAACCATTCTTTTTTAAATTTATGTGTCACATATCAACTTAAGTGCCCACCAAGGGGTTTTGCGCCCCGTTCTGCCCCAAGAGAGAGTTATTTGAATTCAAAGTTGGGCGGTTAATCTCAAAACAGAGTTGTTTTTTTATTTTTGAGTCACCTGTTTCGGTGAGCTTTATTGGTCAGCTCTTTTGGTCAGCTGTAAGCTGTCTCTTAATTGCAATTAATTAGTGAAAGATCAACTTTAAGCTCAGCTTTATTATTTAATATAGTTTACGAAGAAATGGAAAGCGCAGTACAGCGTATGTACTAGATTACCATTATTAACTGTGAACGTGTTATTGTTATTGTGATTACTATGTCATTATATAAAATATAAGTGTCTCTTCAATGTGTAATAAACAGTGCGCTTTTTAATGTGTTTCTCGTCTTTAGCTAGGGTGTTTGTTTGTAACCGGTATATAAAAAAAATATAATGAATCTCTGTTTCAACATTTAAGAACATGCAAATTCAATCGAATTTACTCGCCTTCAACTCTACGATATAATGAATGACAGCGGCCAAACAAATTATGCGGACAAATTATGTTTCTTATCTGAACACGTAAGGAATATTGTTAAGCCATCAGATGATGATGTAGCGGAATTCGAGCGCGAAATGAATGATTTCATCCGTGGGTTTAAGTCTCGATAGATAAGATCAAGTCGGACACACAGTCGATTTGTAAATATCTATACGGATTGGCTAAAGTCAAAAGATTTATTTTAATTCAAGAACGTCAAAGCGCGGTCGAAAGGAACTTTCTTTTGAGGAATGTGGAGTTGATGCTAAGTTAAAAGAAAACAAAATCTTTAAGAGAAAGCACTCCTTTGCCAGAACTAGCTTTTGCAACGCAAACCCAGTTGAGGAAATGTGGTAACGTAAATGCGTCAAAAATAGTTATGGCTGTGTCTGTTTCTTCCCCAATAACTGCGACAAGCTACAAGAAAATCATTGACAACAGTTTGGAGATCACTAGGCTGTCTAAAGAAGACGCGTTGGCTGTGTTGGTTGATGCAAAAGTTGTCCAGGCATCAATATAACATTATTCGAAACTCAGCACCAGAAAAATTTCCATCTTACACAATAGTTCAAAAAGCAAAGCACGATTGTTACCCACATAAGTCAAACATCACCGTAACCGAATCTGAAGCTAAAATAAAGCTTCAGGCTCTTCTTGATCTCACAGCTCAACGTTTGATTTTACTTCAGGATTGTGTTATTAATAACACAGAATACAATAATGAGAATCTTACACTAATTTCAAAATGGGGTTTGATGGAAGTTCGGCTCATAGCTCCTACAAGCAAGCCTTTTATGGTCCTGAATGTAGCGATTCCTGAGTTTTAATAACATCAATTGTACCTTTAAGACTTGTGTACAAGAGCAAGGTACTTTGGCAAAATCCAAGACCATCGTCTACAAGGTTTTGTCGACCACTCAAAATTGCCTTTATCAAAGAAACGAAAGTTGTTACACAACAAGAAAAAGATTGAGTAATGGCTGAGATCGAAAACCTAACAATGTCAAAGGTATTTTTATGAGATAAGCTCCTAGAGGTCAAACATGAATTGATTCTTTCAATGATAGATGGAAAAATTTGCAATGCTTTAACGCAAACCACTTCGACCCAAAAATGTTATTTGTGTGGTTGCACGAGCAAAGATTTCAACGATATTGATCGGATGATAAAAACAAAAATTGTCACTGAGATCCTGCAGTATGGTATTTCAGTCTTGCATGGCTGGATTAGTTTTCTCGAGTGCCTCTTGCATCTTGCATATAAGTTGCCAATAAAAAAATGGCAAGCAAGATCTGAAGATGATAAAAATATTGTTCAGCAGACCAAAAAAAATATTCAAAATTTATTTAGATCTGAGACAGGGCTAATTATAGATGTTCCAAAGCCCGGTTTTGGGAGTTCAAATGATGGCAACACCGCGCGAAGATTTTTTCAAAATGCAGAAGTTCCGGCGAAAATTACTGGGGTCGATCTTCAGCTAATAAAAAGGTTCCATACCGTCATGGTTGTCGCTGCATCATGCCATGGGGTTAACATAGAATCATTCCAAGAGTACGCTCATGAAACTGCTAGGTATTTTGTAAAGTTGTATCAGTGGTATTGTATGCCACCAACGATACACAAATTCTTGATTCACGGTACTGAAATTATTTCTAACGCCTTGTTACCAATTGGCCAACTCTCAGAAGAAGCTCAAGAAGTTTGGAACAAGGATTTCAAAAAGTACAGAGAGTGTTATTCGAGAAAAAATGGATAGAACAAAAGAGCAACCAAGATATTTTGAATATGTTTTAATAAGCTCAGATCCAATAATATCTTGCAAACGGAAGTTAGCGAAAAAAAATTCAAACATTTCCAAAAGCTTTGTCCCTTTTAAAAGCGTCTGAAATAGATGAAAGCGATGTAAATGAAAGTGAAAAAAAAGCGAGTCTGATTAATGTATATATGTATTATTTAAACTTTTTATTTATACAATTTGTTATTATTAATAAACGTTTAATTATATATGTATATGACGTTTTTCATTTCAAAGAAAAAAAAAAAAAGAGTTTCATGCATTTTTAGCGTGTTGTTTCTATGGCAGATATATAATATAGTAAACCGATTCTTATTATTCTTCATGAATATAGTCTCCATTGGTATATAATAGATAAGGGAAAAATTTCAGCGCTAAAATTTATGAAATTGCTATTTTTGTTGTAAAAAAACCGAATATTAGGAAAATTGACTTAAATAAAATAATGTAAAAAATAAAAAAAAATACTCTACGGAATACTCAAAAGTTAATGAATTGTACTTTTATTGATCAAATACATAATACAAAATTATAACATGGTCCAATTTTTGGACAGTTGAATTAATCGTCACTTTTGGGGTCTCTCACCCCACTGTGCGACGCCTTTAAAAAATTTACAAAATATAACGCCATTTCAATATGTACAAATCATTAAGATCGGACGTGACTAAACTAATAAACTCCGCCAAGACCGCCTTCTACTCGTCAAATATTAACAACGCTGTGTGTAGTCAGCAGAAATCGCAAATGATTAAAACTATAGGGATTGGCAAAGAAAACAAGAAATTCGCTAGTTGACATGGACTTTCATGACGTGAACAACAAATTTTTGCAATTAGTTTTACCGGACCCATCTCCAACCATGAACTTAACATGAGTGTCGCGTCAAGACGCATGAGTTTATTCGGAGAAAATTTGAAGTCTAGTGTAAGATAGTTTAGGGCGAAGCGGGAGCGCAATAAAGCTCTCTCGCTCTTGGCGAATTCGCCCCGCTTCGCCGCCCTAGATAAGTTAGGCTTAAGAATTTATAACGAAAAGGAAAAGAAGTCGAGAAATATGATTGAATTCGAACGCACGTCTGTTGCCCTCGTCTCGTTTAAAATATACAGAAATTTGCAGCCACCAAACTCGGTTTTTCGTATAAAATAAATTTAGAAAAACGATTCTAAAGTTTCATGGCGCCCCGGGTGGACTTGCAAATTAATATAGCAAAAAAAAAAAGGCAGAAAGTGAGAGTGACACGAGTGGTGAAAAATATACGCCAAAAATTGAATATTTAAGTGTATATAATATACATCTGCCCGCGTCGCGTGTGTGTGCAAAATCAACCCCCCAAAAAGTAACACACCTAAAACTACCGCGACGGACGGCTACCAAACATATGTACAACAAAATACCTAGCGATCTCAACCACCGAGGGATATCCATTCCGAAGGATCGCCAACTGCCATAGGAAAGTGGAATTCCCAGGATCGTATTACATACATACTAGAGGTATTTGTGCAAAAATTGAAAGCTCGAGTAAAGACAGAATCATTAAAATCTCGCAGTTACTGTCTTGTGCGAAAATAAGTGCACCTCGCTTTCAATTCTTGGCACATCCGTATGACATAGTAGAGCTAGATTTGCATGTATTTAGTAGAGTTTGTACATATATTACATATATCACATATTCACATACATCAAACCATCTTGGACGCAGAACATATATACATATTATTTATAATTGCAATCACTGTCGCCCCTTTCCCCCTTTCTCGTTTTCGTTGCGCAAATATATAGTTGGGTCATTGGCCAAGCGCACACATACCAACGTAGCAGCTGCAGCGGTGAATTTTCGTTCTCGCTTTTGCTCGTCACGGTTGCTGACCGTCGTTGTTGTTGGTGTGTTCTTGTGTTTGGCGCGTTTTGAGTCAAACCGTTCGCCAAGCGATGCGCTACCCTGTAATCGTCGGGTATATAGTTATGGTGCAAAGGATCCAACTGTCAATTTGTCAAAAGCGTGCCTCGAAATTCAATTGGGTGTCTATCGGTCGGTCAGCCAGGCCCAGCATACACAAGCGCCAACACAGCTTAGACACACACACATGTGCATATGTTCACAGCTTCAGAGGTGAATTTTTCGTTTTCGCTTGTCACCGTTGCTGTTTGTTGTTGTTCTTGTGTGCTTTGTGTTGGCACGCCTGCGCCAACAGATCACCAAGTGCCTCGATACCCTTTAATCGTCGGGTATATCGGTTTTTGCCGCATTTGGCATCGACACCCTAGGTCCGTATAAAACAGATCGCCAAGTGCCTCGATACCCTTTAATCGTCGGGTATATCGATTTTTCGCCTCATTTGGCATCGACACCCTAGGTCCGTATTAAACCGATCGCTAAGTGGTGCGATACCCTCTAGTCGCCGGGTATATTGTTTTCGACCTAACCGTCGACCTAAGGCGTCGATAAGCGACAGTATCTTTGCCTTGGTTACAATCGAGAGTTCTTCCAACTCGGCTCCAACGTCATCGTCACTATCTATTTCTTCGATTGATTCTTGAACTTGGCTTGCCTGAAATGAAATTTTAGAATCGTTTTTCTAAATTTATTTTAATACAAAAAAACCGAGTTTGGTGGCTGCAAATTTATATATATTTAAAAACGAGACGAGGGTGACTAAAAGACGTGCGTTCGAATTCAATGATATTTTTCGACTCTTATCGGTTGGTCAAATTAGACAAGGTCCTGACTATCCAACTCTGCAGAAAACGCTTTTCGGTTGGATTATGTCTGGAAGATACAGTCCAAAGGTGACTGTCACCCAGGAAGCGAGGAACTGTCTGAGTTGTCGAGAAGAGTCAGTGGTGTCTATCGACAACACACTACAAAAGTTTTGGTCACTAGAAGAATTGCCATCTTCTAAAAGCCTTTAACTCCTGAACACAAGTTATGTGAGGAGCATTATAGAAAGACTACTCAAGTCTTGCCTTCACGTCGGTTTGAAGTACGGCTGCCGTTTAAATCCGATCCAAATTGCTTAGGCAATTCCTTCGAGATTGCTAAACGGCGGTTTTGTCGCTCGAAAGAAGATTGTCCCGCGACCCTGAGTTGAAGAAAATGTACTTGGAATTCATGGAAGAGTACCTCTCCTTAGGTCATATGTCGCCGACTGACAATACTTGTCCTTCTGCTCCACACTACGTAATTCCACATCAGTGTGTCCTTCGGCCCCAAAGTACGTCCACGAAGCTCCGCGTCGTGTTCGATGCGTCGTCGAAGACGTCATCTCAGGTGGCCTTGAATGAAATTCTGATGGTCGGACCGACTATTCAAGAGGAGTTATACTCAACGCTGCTTCGCTTCCGTCTGCACAGGTTCGCCCTGACTGCCGATGTAAAAAGATGTATCGCCAAGTGATAGTGAATGAAGCGGACAGGCAGTTTCAGTTGATCGTGTGGAGAAGAGACCCATCTGAGTCCTTGAGAATATACCAGCTCAACACTGTAACATATGGGACTGGACCTGCCCCATTTTTGGCTATTCGGTGTTTGAAAAGGTTGAGTGAGTCTGCAAAGCTCTCATTCCCAAAGGCTGCTAAAGTTATCGGGTCCGACTTTTTATGTCGATGATATGTTGACTGGTGCTGGTTGCGTGGAGGAGTTAAAGACAATTAAGTTTGATGTGGCTCAGGTTCTTCAAACCGCAGGGTTTGAGCTGACCAAGTGGTTCTCGAACTCAGCTGAAGTCTCAGCATCCGAGAGCACAGTTAAACCAATAACGATCTCGGACTCGGAGTCAACCAAGGCGTTGGGAATATCGTGGCTACCGCATGAAGACGTCTTTAGGTTTCAAATTGACAGTTCAGTCATGGGTCTCCGAGCGACAAAACGGAACATATTATCGGTGACATCAAAGCTGTTTGACCCCTTGGTTTGTTAAGCCCCTTGGTAATCAAGGGAAAGATCCTACTGCAGGAGCTGTGGCTTAACAAACTAGATTGAGATGAGTCAATTCCAATGAATCTGGAAACATCTTGGAACTTTCTAAAAGAATCCTTGAGTCAGCTGGAGAAGACTGCCATACCTCGCTTTGTGCATACTGATCCCATGTCACCGATACAAGTACATGCCTTTGCCGACGCCTCCATGAGAGCTTATGGAGCATGCGTCTATATCCGTAGTAAGACTGCAGAAGGTTTCAAGGTCTCGTTGTTGACCGCAAAGTCGAAAGTAGCGCCGCTCAAGACGAAAACGCTTCCAAGGCTTGAGTTATGTGCCGCTCACCTTCTCGCAGATCTCTGTCACCGACTCAAATCGCTACTCGAGGTGCCGATTGAACGAATGGTGTGTTGGTCGGATTCGGAAGTGACCCTTCATTGGATCCGATCCCACCCTTCGTCGTTATCAACATTCGTTGCGAACCGAGTAGCTGAGATTCAGGAGTGGTCAGATGATGCTACGTGGCGGCATGTTCCAACTAAACAGAACCCAGCAGACATAGTTTCGAGAGGTTGTGACATTGAGGAGATTTCGCAGTCGATCTGGTTTAGTGGACCAGCGTTTTTGAAGGAAGAAGAAAAGAGCTGGCCAAGAAATCCCCACTTCGAGCTTTCTGAAGAGGAGCTGAAGCTGGAAACCAGAAGGACGGCGGTCGGACTGACCGTGGCCGCTAAATCAAATGATTTAGTAGAAATTATCGAGGGATACTCGTCACACATCAAGCTGCTAAGAGTGTTCGTTTACGTGTTCCGCTTCAACCGAAAATGTAAAGACAAAGGTCTTAAATTTGAAGTCACTCCGTCACCAGTAGAGTACGATGAGGCTTTTTCACAAAATTGTCGAGCTGATCCAAAAAACGAGTATCAGGAAGAGATCGAAAGGGTTCGTAAAGGCACCAGGTTAGGCCATAGTCTTCAGCGATTGAATCCCTTCATCAACGAAGAAATGGGGACTTGGTGCTCCTTTTCGTTGTTGCGAGTTGGGGGCGACTAGTTAACGCTCCTATGTCATACCATGCCAAGTTTCCTTTGCTGTTGACAAAACGCTCGCAGTTTGTGCAGACCTATGTTCGCCATCTGCATCAAACGAATTTTCATGCCGGCCCACGAGCACTTGTGAGCATCCTTAGGCAGCGTGTTTGGATAGTAAACGCTCAGGAGGTCTGCAGGGCAATGGTCAGGTCGTGCATTCGCTGCTTTAAATGCAAGCCTCGCCTCCAGACCCAAATGATGGGAAATCTACCCGCAGACCGGCTCCGTGCTCTCCGCCCATTCGCAGTATGTGGCGTTGATTTTTGTGGCCCAGTCTATACGACACTAAAAATTCGTGGTAGGCCCCCTTATAAGACCTACATAGCGTTATTTGTCTGTTTTGCGTCCAAGGCGGTTCATCTAGAAATTGTCTCCGATCTAACGACTAACTCCTTCTTATTGGCTTTTCAAAGGTTCGTTGGTCGTCGAGGATGTCCGCTCCGCGTGAACTGCGACAACGCGACAAATTTCGTCGGAGCAAGTCGCCACTTCGACGAACTGAGGAGGACGCTGGAGACGGAAGCGGACTCAATTCGAGAGTTCGCAGCGAGAAGCGGCTGCGAGTTCGCCTTCCTGCCACCTCGAGCTCCGCACATGGGCGGACTGTGGGAAGCAGGAGTGAAGTCGGCCAAAAACCGTCAGCCAGGCAAATGTTCTGGCAGCGATGGTCCCGGGAGTATGTGCTGGGTTTGCAAATAAGATGCAAGTGGCACCAGGAACAGCCCAACGTCGAGGAAGGCGACCTCGTCATCGGCGCAGAGGACAACCTTCCGCCCCAACAGTGGCTCCTCGGAAGGGTCGTCGCAACACACGCCGGGCAGGACGGAAAGGTCAGGGTGGTCGACCTCAGGACGAGCAGCGGAGCGGTCTACAGGAGGCCGATCCATAAATTGGCGCTTCTGCCGATGGGTTGAAGTCCCACAGGCCTTCAACGGGGCCGGTGTCGCGTCGAGACGCATGAGTTTATTCGGAGAAAATTTGAAGTCTAGTGTAAGATAGTTTAGGGCGAAGCGGGAGCGCAATAAAGCTCTCTATCGCTCTTGGCGAATTCGCCCCCGCTTCGCCGCCCTAGATAAGTTAGGCTTAAGAATTTATAACGAAAAGGAAAAGAAGTCGAGAAATATGATTGAATTCGAACGCACGTCTGTTACCCTCGTCTCGTTTTAAATATACATAAATTTGCAGCCACCAAACTCGGTTTTTCGTATAAAATAAATTTAGAAAAACGATTCTAAAGTTTCAATGAGCGCCTTACTGTTCCTTGCTTTAGTTTCTGCTGTGTTAGTCCTTGTGATATACTAGAATCCATTCTAAAGATTAAATCAAATGCCTTGAAGGCATGAACCCGAAATTTTTGAGATTAATACTCCCTATTCAAATTATGCAAGTTACTCACATTTTTAACACAGCGATTACCACATCAACGTTCCCAAACAAGTGGAAGGAGGCTAAAATAGTCCCTATCCCAAAAGCAAACTCCCCAGACTATAGGCCAATATCCATACTCCCGACCCTGTCAAAAGCGTTCGAGACCTTGGTAGCTGAACAAATAAATTCGTTTCTTACAGAGCACAAACTACTTAACAGCAATCAATCTGGATTCAAAATTAATAGGAGTTGCACAACCGCAAAGATAAAAAATTGTAGATGATATCCGTAAAAAAATAGACGATGGAAATGTAACGTTCCTAACCCTTCTTGACTACACTAAAGCTTTTGACTCAGTTGACCATCGCATCCTCATCGCAAAGCTTTGCGAATCCTACAACTTCTCTGACTCAGCAGTACGGTTGCTATCGTCCTATCTGCTAAATAGGGCCCAGGCTGTAGTTTCCCACAGGAATCAGTACTTGGTCCGTTATTGTTTGCGATTTATGTAAATGATTTGCCAATGGTATTGTCCGACACATGTACGCTGATGACGTCCAATTATATGTTAGTCGACCGTTAAATATAATAGATGAGTGCATAAATGTTACTAATAGAGAGCTTGAGAAGATAAGTGCGTGGGAAACCAACAATCGTCTATGCCTTAATCCAACAAAGTCAAAATGCTTGATTATATACAAAAACAAGAAAAAGATAATCGAAACCATATTAAGACGTATAGAAATATCAAACACTCCCATTAGCTACATAGAGAAGACAACGAATTTAGGCTTTATAAGTGTAAGGTAGTCTTTTCGTAGGCTGAGGTAAGTTCAGCCTCTCCAGGGCCACCTTACAAAGAAATTTGTAAAGTGCCGGGACCCGAGATCGCGGAAATGGAGACGCCGTGTGTGGACAGGTGGGCGTGTGGGGCGACAAGGGGAACCTGCTCGACACCGGTCATCCGGTGATTGGCGGAGGCGCCTTCTGGCAGTGTAGCCGCCCCTGTCTGCTCCGACTCGAGTGCCCCTGGTAGTACTGTAACGAACCGTTACATTTACACTCACCATATTATACCATATGTAATACTTTATAAGACCCAATACAGAACACAAAACACCATACCACATTTTGTAACAACACAAACACCATACATCTGACACTGTACAATTTCCAAGTCCCACGCGCCGATCGATTTCTGCCGAATCGACACACGCGCCATAATTTCCACAAGAGTTACCCAACTCCAGTTTCCCCGCCGAGTTACACAACTCCACGCAGGTCATTCCTCGGTACGACCGAGCCAATGACCACAGCCTAGACTCAGCTCATTTCTCGGTGCATCCGAGGCAATGACCGGGTCGGTGGCACGCGCTGGAGAACCCGACACCAACCCAGCCCCCAGACTTGCGGACTCAGCACTCGAGATCGGGCTTAAATAGCCCGAGCCCTCGATCAATCAGGGCAGTCCATCGCCTATCCTAAAACACGGCAGTCCATCGCCTATCATAAGCCAAAACGGCAGTCTATCAGCCAACGGTATTGGCAGTCCATCGCCTATTCTAAGTCGCGTCACCTCCGCGAACACTATACACGAAACCACAAGACATTTATACGACAAATAAAAACCGGTTAAATAATATCAAAAACAAAACCCAACAACGTGTCGTCAATTCTTCGTCGAACCCTCAACGGAAATAAGGTAAACCCAACCAAATATTACCAAACACCAAAAAACTCTGGTGTCAGCATTTTTCCTCACCGAGCACGACACCGAACGGTGTTAACATTCTTGTTCATCGCCAAGTGCGAAGTACCTACACGGTAATTAGATCCCACGCCTGCTCCACTTTCGGTCTCACGGCCAAGCCTTTGTTTTGAAGTCCCAGCAATCTACAAAAAGTCTTGTAGAGAACCCTGGACAGACTGAGCTTACCTCAGTCTGAAATAGGTATCATTACAAGTGGCGCCCGAGCAGGGACTTTCGGAAACTTTAAAGAGATTTCAAAGCCAACCTTCTGGCAACTTTAAGGAAACTTAAAGAGAAACCTTAACACGAGGCTACGTGGATTAAAGACCCACGGCCATCGAGACAGAATATAAGAGCTAATCGTAGAAGTCCGGTAAAACAAATTCGCCACCCGAATCCAGTCGCGAGTGCCGGGAAAGTAAAACGCAGTGATCAAGTGAAAAGTGCCCAAAACAACACAACGAAAAATCACCATGGAAGCCTACGAAGACGACGCGAGCATTGATTTCCACACCAGCGAGCCAGTCGCCAATCCAGGCGTCAGCATCGGCTGGATTTACAAGCGCCGCCGAGATGAGCTGGAGGCCTTCGCCAAGGAATTCGAATTTGACACCGAAGGAACTGTTGAAGAGTTGCGCAAGAACTTTGCCATACTAGTCGCCGGACCACTCCCGCCGGGCGCCTGGACTCGCTTGGCAGAACTCGAGAGACAATACGCAAGACCAGCAGGACGCTCCAAGTCCCCGTTGTCCACTACTCCAGGACCATCAGGCACCGGAAGATGGGACCCCAAAGCCAGCTTGACTGTCCCCGCAGCCCCAGAGCCCGCGCCGCGACCACCAGCGGTCACAGCCGCCGATCTTCCAAGGCCACCCACTATGGAAACCTCCCGTGCGCCCACACAGCGAATCATACCGTCGATTGACGCACCCATAATCGGGCCCGACTATAACCACGTCGCACGCACAGCGGAACGCATCCGCGGATGGGGCATCCAGTTCAACGGAGAAGATGACCCACTATCGTTTCTGGAACTACTCGAGGAACGCGCACGCGCCTACGGAGTGGACACCAACCAGCTGCCTCGGAGCATGGCCGAACTACTCACCGACCGAGCCAGTCGCTGGCACCGTACCAGCCAACTACAGGGTAGTTCCTGGGCATATTTCCGCCAGGAGTTTCTGACGTATTTTCTGCCGCCAAGGTATTTCGAACAATTGGAGGACCAGATCCGAGGCCGCAAGCAAGCGGTGGGAGAACCATTCAAAGACTATCTCATCGAGATACGACTACTCATGCACCATGCCGAGTACGACCTAGTTAAGGAACTCTATAGGATCTACGACAACGCCCTGCCAGGACTCCAACTATACGTGCGACGAGACGAACTGGAAAGTTTGTCACAGCTAACCCGATTAGCGGCAGAGTACGAGCTTATTCACGAGAGGAAACACGCAACGACTCCCGCACCCATGCGAATCCCACCAAGAGACACCAGGCCGGCAAGACACCCAGACCGCAGAGAAGGTGAGTCCTACCGTACCCCCTTTCGGAGACCCCAGTGGGATTCAGCCGACACACCGCGCAGACAGTCATCGAATCAAAATAATGCAACGAACCACGACGTCGCCCATCGAATGGTCACCACTCCCATTTCCAACCCTCGCGCAGCCTGTCGCCGATGTGGTCAAGCTGGACACGCCGCCTACGACTGCACCAACGCTTCGATCCTATTCTGCTGGGAATGTGGAAAGCGCGGCACTCGAACCGTCGACTGCTGCCGCCGAGCCACGTCGGGAAACGACTCGCGTCCTCAACTGACCCGGGATCAGCCGAGAACGACGCCTCCACAGACCCGCGACTAAGCAACCCACTACACGTGAACGACGGCCGAATAGTGGCGACAGTGACAATAGGAGGACAAACAACGGAGGCCACCATCGACACCGGGGCATCCCGAAGTTTCATCAGCGACAACCTGGCCCGACAACTAAACAACAACTCCAACCTGCAAGATGCATGCGTCCGCATACGCCTGGCTGACGGCTCAGTCAGAGAGATCACACAAGTTCTACTGGCGCACATCAAGCTGGATCAACGAGAGGCCCAAATCCCACTCCTGGTCCTCCCTAACATGCTGGAGCAAGTTATAGTCGGCATGGACTTCCTATGTGCCATCGAAACGACGATCCAATGCGGCACCACGCTGCTAAAGCTACAAGATCGCCACCTCACACCAACGCCACCGTCAGTTCAATCCAACCACGTACAAGTCACCGAACCCAGCACCAAGAAATCTAGGTCAACAGCGAACACACTTCCCCGACCTACCACAAAGAATACGGCCCCCAATATCACAACGAAGAATACGACACCGAAACCAACCACAGCGAACACACGTCCCCGACCTACCCCAAAGAAGACGGCACCCAATAATGCAACGAAGAATACGACACCGAAACCAACCACAGCGAAAGCGAAGAACCGGCCCACAACGGAAAACACGAATCCGAAGCAAGCACCGGTAAACTGCAACCAAGCAAACGGGAAAACGAATCCCACGGCCACTACGGAGCACCCGCGTCCTAAGCCAAACCCAGGGAACACACATCCCAAACACACCACGAGGATCTCACACACGAGACAAGAATCAACACACTTGAACCAGGCGCTCGACACAGGAAGCCCAGGATCAAAACAAACTACGGGGCACACGCATCCCGAACTTACCACAAGGATCTCACACACGAGACAAACCCCAACGAACTGGAACCCGCTCGACACAGGAAGCCCAGGTCCAAGTTCAGCCACCGCGCACCCATGCACCCTACCCTCAACGGAGAAGGTGAGCCCACGGACACCCTCAGAAACGACAACCAGCCCCGAACAACGACAACGGCAGCAACAGTGTAACAACCAAACCACGAGGGAAACAGCCACGCAAATCCCTTACTGGTCGGGTCCAATCATCGAACTCATATCCACAGAACCTCTACACTCGGGTCCGGATTCTAACCCGATGACTCCCCGAAACACCGAATGCCGCCCTGTCGTACCCACGGCCGACGCCACACCGATTTTCGCCAAACCACTGGAGTACCTTCCGCGTACTGACGTGCCCACTAGCGCCATGCACCACGCCATGCCTAGCACCACGTCCGAAATCTTCGTCGCCCAAACAAGTCGTTGCTGCGAAAACAAAGTCGTCACTGAGACCCGCCTGGCCATACGTAGATCTGGAGACATTACCCCCAGATATACCGCCAGACCCGCGAAGCTACGCCACTCACGGCCAACGCTACTCCGATCGTCGCCCACATAAGTGACTACCCACGTAAGATCGAACACCCCAGCGCGTTCGACACGACCATGCTCCCAGAAGACCCAAGCCAGCCACAGGACCCCGACACCCCAGATCTCACCGAACCCGATCCAGAACTGATCTCCGATCCCTGGCCGCCGGACATAGCGCCACAGATACAAGAATTTCTGGACACAGAACTTCCAAAGTTCAATAATCTCCACGGCACCTCCAACATCGCAGAGCACACCATCGTCATGAGGGATAATCGACCCATCAAACAAAGGTACTACCCAAAGAACCCAGCCATGATGCGGATTATCGATGAGCAAGTCGACCAATTGATCCAAGAAGGTCTCATCGAACCCTCACGAAGCCCACACAGCGCCCCCATCGTACTCGTACGTAAAAGAACGGCAAATGGCGCATGTGCGTTGACTACCGACAACTCAACACTCACTCTATTCCTGACGCATACCCACTGCCCAGAATCAACTACATCTTGGAGCGCCTACAGAACGCACGCTTCATAACCACCCTCGATCTAAAAAACGGATACTGGCAAATACCCAGGGCCAACGGGAGCAGAGAAGCCACCGCCTTCACGGTCCCCGGCAGAGGTCTCTATCAATGGAAAGTGATGCCCTTCGGATTACATTCTGCACCAGCAACATTCCAACGGGCCCTTGATACCGTGATCGGAGCCGACATGGAACCCTACGCATTCGCATATTTAGACGACATTGTCGTCGTCGGACGAGACTTCAAGGACCACCTACACAACCTGGCAATAGTCCTCTCGCCTTCGAAAAGCGAACCTGCGGATAAACGCGGAAAAGTGCACATTTTTCCAAAACCGGATCAAATATCTTGGTCACGTCATCAGCGAAGAAGGTATCCACACAGACCCCGACAAGATTGCTGCCGTCAAAGAACTCAAGCCACCCACGAACCTAAAGGAACTACGTCAGTGCATCGGAATGGCATCATGGTACCGAAGATTCGTTCCAAACTTTTGCTACAGTCGTCCAACCAATGTCTCAGCTACTCAAGAAAGGACAGACATGGATATGGACTGCAGATCAACAAGCGGCCTTCGACCAACTAAAGGAACTACTCACGACCGCACCTGTACTTGCTTGCCCCGATTTCAACGTCAAGTTTTCACTACAAACCGATGCGAGTAACCTCGGCATAGGCGCCGTACTCACGCAAGAGATCGAAGGAAAGGAACGCGTCATCGCCTATGTCAGCCGACGCTTGAACCAGGCCGAAGGAAACTACTCCGCTACAGACAAGGAATGCCTCGCCGTCATTTGGGCAATCCGAAAACTACGCTGCTACCTAGAAGGATACCGATTCGACGTTATAACCGACCATCTCGCGCTGAAATGGCTGAATACTCTTGAAAGCCCCTACGGAAGAATAGCGAGATGGGCGCTCGAACTCCAACAGTATCAGTACGACGTCCACTATAGACCAGGGAAACAAAACGTGGTTGCCGATGCCCTGTCCCGACAACCCTTGGAGACGCTAGCAAGAAGCAAAGAGGACGCAACATCTTGCCCCTGGCTCACACGAAGGATTCAGCAAACCAAAGAAGAACCCGATAAATACCCCGACTACGTTTTCGAAAATGGAGAACTCTACAGACATCTGGGCCACGGAGCCGACGATCACGACCATGGCTGAGGAAGCAAACGACACCAGCGATCACAACGACCCCTGACGACGGAAAACCACCAATAGAAACGCCAAAACACGTTGGCCAGAAACTTTGCCGACCCAGGAGTAACCAAAGCGGCCAATTGCAACCCCACCCGGAAGAAAGGGGGTGTAACGAACCGTTACATTTACACTCACCATATTATACCATATGTAATACTTTATAAGACCCAATACAGAACACAAAACACCATACCACATTTTGTAACAACACAAACACCATACATCTGACACTGTACAATTTCCAAGTCCCACGCGCCGATCGATTTCTGCCGAATCGACACACGCGCCATAATTTCCACAAGAGTTACCCAACTCCAGTTTCCCCGCCGAGTTACACAACTCCACGCAGGTCATTCCTCGGTACGACCGAGCCAATGACCACAGCCTGGACTCAGCTCATTTCTCGGTGCATCCGAGGCAATGACCGGGTCGGTGGCACGCGCTGGAGAACCCGACACCAACCCAGCCCCCAGACTTGCGGACTCAGCACTCGAGATCGGGCTTAAATAGCCCGAGCCCTCGATCAATCAGGGCAGTCCATCGCCTATCCTAAAACACGGCAGTCCATCGCCTATCATAAGCCAAAACGGCAGTCTATCAGCCAACGGTATTGGCAGTCCATCGCCTATTCTAAGTCGCGTCACCTCCGCGAACACTATACACGAAACCACAAGACATTTATACGACAAATAAAAACCGGTTAAATAATATCAAAAACAAAACCCAACAACGTGTCGTCAATTCTTCGTCGAACCCTCAACGGAAATAAGGTAAACCCAACCAAATATTACCAAACACCAAAAAACTCTGGTGTCAGCATTTTCCTCACCGAGCACGACACCGAACGGTGTTAACATTCTTGTTCATCGCCAAGTGCGAAGTACCTACACGGTAATTAGATCCCACGCCTGCTCCACTTTCGGTCTCACGGCCAAGCCTTTGTTTTGAAGTCCCAGCAATCTACAAAAGTCTTGTAGAGAACCCTGGACAGACTGAGCTTACCTCAGTCTGAAATAGGTATCATTACAGTACCTAGGCAGCACCCGTTCCGGAGACAGGCACGCGCCGTTTGGGAGCCCGCGGTCTGGCGCGGTAATGACCTGCGACCAGCCCAGCGGAGCCTCCAACGGTGGTTGGCGGAGGCGCCTTCTGGCAGTGTAGCCGCCCCTGTCTGCTCCCGACTCGAGTGCCCCTGGTAGTACCTAGGCAGCACCCGTTCCGGAGACAGGCACGCGCCGTTTGGGAGCCCGCGGTCTGGCGCGGTAAGGACCTGCGACCAGAAGCCTCCAACGGTGGGCGACCACACTTACCGTCTTGCACTTTGGGAGGGGGGAAAGGGTTAACTTTTACACCATTTCACTCGAACATATTGTTTAGTTCTATTCCTTTTATTCCTTTCCTTGTTCTTGTCTTTTCCTAGCTTAGTGAAGAAATTTACGTTTCCTACGTCCCTACCTATTCGCACCAGACTCAGCCAAGAAAAGGGGATGCATCTCGCAGCCTCGCTTACCCGATCTTCCAGAGCAGATCGTTGTCTAGTTGTCTCCTCGCCCGGCGCCTTGTCCTCGTTGCGGTCTAGATGTTCCTGCCCACTGACTTGGGACCCTTGTTTTTCAGCCGCGATCGCGACTGGTTTTTCTCGTTGCCAAAAACTAACTCCCCGAGGCGAGCTCTGCCTGGCGATCGCGAGCCCTTAGCTGCGGCCCTTGTCCGGCTGCGCTGCCGCTGCTGCCGTTGCTGCCCACGCCCGTGGCTTTCGCGCGGTTGTCCGCTCTCGGGCTGCGGCCGGCGCCCTTGCTCTCTTTCGCTCTCTGGGTCGTGTCTTCGTTCCTTGTTCTGCTTGGGGTTCTCGGCTCTCGTCGTCGCTCTCTCTCGGTTCTGCTTGCGGTCCTCTGCTTTCTGGATCGCTCTGCTTTGCTGCTCTGCTCTCTGGGTCGCTCTGCTCTGCTCTGCTCTCCAGGTCGCTCTGCTCTGCTCTCTGGATCGCTCTGCTTTGCTAGCTACCGTGGGTCTCGTACTTAAATTACAGCTTCAGAATTTCGCCCTACTTATTTAATAATAATCAAAATTATAAACTTCATAATATACAACAAACTATTATGGTGTCCCTTAAATCTACCAATTATAACTACTTATAAACTATAAAAAATTATAAACTTCAAACTGTCCCTGCTCAATACTTAAATCTACCAATTATAACTACTTATCCACTATAAAAATTGTGAGTCGTCACATAAGAAACAGTACTCTGTCGTGGGATGATCATGTGAGCAAAGCAGTAGGAAAAACCTACGGGATTCTAAGAGCACTTCATATTACCAAGCCATTTATACCAGAAAGCATCCAGATGCAATAAGCATAAGCATACTTAATACCTGTACTCACTAATGGGATCGAGGCATTTGGAAACTGTGGCTACGAAAACAGGCAAAAATTGAGCGTGTGGTTGATTATATAGCTAGATACATATTTGGATTAAGTCGCAACGACAGAATCTCTACATTCTCATATAAAATTTTCGACATGACTCTGTTCAAATGGATTGACCATAAGATGCTTACGTTCCTACATAAAATAATCCTCACCAGACAACCCGAATATCTGTATGAAAAACTTAGATTTACCAATTCCGCAAGAACGAACAATATTATCACCATACGATTTAGAACACTAAATTCCGAGAGACATTTCTTTGTGAATGTTATTCGCATATGGAATCAACTTCCACATCACATGAAAACAATACGAAACCTTTCACAACTCAAAACTCGGTTAGGAGCCCACCTCACATTAGATTATTTATACCCGTACTCGAAGAGTAAAAGGGTATTTTGTATTTGTGGGAAAAGTGAATGTGTGTAACATAGAGAAGGAATAATTTCCGACCCTATAAAGTATATATTTTCTTAATCAGCATCAATATCCGAGTCAATATAGCCCTGTCTGTCCGTCCGTCCGTCTGTCTGCCCGTCTTGTTTGTCGCCCATTGCTCGGAGGCTATAAAAGATAGAGCAACCAAACTTGATTTCCAGACTGACTTGATCTCTCCCTCCTAGAAAAGTGTTTAAAAATTTCGCCCCGCCCACTTCCGCCCCCACAAAGAGCGCACATCTGTGGCGTCCACAATTTTCGAAATTATAGAAAACGAAAAATGCAGAATGATAGAAAAAGACAATATCTCTCAGGGGCCCGAATCTGAATCGGATTGGATCATTACTATAGCCAAATTGAGAAAACAATTTCGAAAAACATCATTCCCTCTCTTTCGCACTCACACAAAATTTGGTTTTTTGTATTTTGTGTCGCCTGGATCTCAGAGACTATAAGAGCTAGAGCAACCAAACTTTCTGTCTAGATTCCTGTAATACCAAACCTGAACAAGTGTATTTCAAAATTTCGCACCGCCCCCTTCCGCACCCGCAAAGACGAAAGTCCACAATTTTTAAGATAGAGAAAAACGAAAAATGCAGTATCGTAGACAATGATCACATCTACCAGATTTGTCCAGATCGGATCATTATTATAGCCACAATGATGAAATTAACTTTCAGCAGCGGGAATACCTCGCGCCCTTTCAGCGTTTCCCCGCGACCCATTCCAGCGCAAGTCATTTATGGGGTTGATTGTCGCTACAGATTCTCCCTCTCGCTCACACACTGCTCATACATTCTGCCTCGTGCAGTGTACGTACGTTACGTACGTACGTTAAATGTAACAACTGATAAAAAATTTGAAAATTCCACATAAATCACATGGGTACTGACTGAGTACGGGTATAAAAGTAGAGTCGCGTTCACAGCGACTCCATACGTTCTTTCTCGTTTTTTTTGTTGTTTTTTTTTTTGTATTAGCAGTCTGTTTTTATTTAAAACTGTCCAATCTTGGACAATCAATAAATTGGTTAATAGACTTTACAGTTGATTGATTTTCTTTATGATGTGCTAAGGTGGCAGTATCCGGCTAGTCCCGACTAGAGAGCTGCATGGTTAACTCATAACACACGTTTAATTGAATGGACTCAAATAAAATTGAATTGAGTGAGTGCGACAAACACAATGAACCGAATGAGTGTTAGTATAAGTGCGTTATGTAACTCACACCATACGGCATTCAACGAAATGAGTGAGAAAGAGTAAAGCGAAAAACGAAAAAAACCGAGTAAAAAATTTGGCGAAGCCGAAGGCAGTCGAATCACTCGAATTATTGTGAACACCTGTGCGTTTATTTCGGTCAATTCCAGTGACGCAAGCAGACGTAAAAAATTGACGGAGAAAAGGAAGCCGGCGAGACTGTACGTATTTTGCAAGCGCATTTTGTTGTTTTTGTTTTTTTAGTTGTTGTGTGTGTATTTTGTTTGTTTCGTTAACTCAAGAATAATAACTGTGTAGTTGTGTCCTGTCCATAAGTGTTTTTTGTCTGATTTTTTTCAGATTTAATTTAATATGCTTAAAATATATAGGTTTTGAAAAGCGCAGAAGATATAAGAAAGCTGCTTCAAGGTGAAATGTATAAGTTGATTGAGAAGAGAGGCCGAAGCGAAGTGTGGCAATTTTTCTGTAAAATAAAAAACGAAAATGGAGAGGAATTGGCTGCGCTTGTGGCCTGTAAGATGTGTTTTTTGCTATTTTTAAGTTTACAGGAAGCACATCCAACCTAGTAAAACATAAATGTTATTTAGTACACTCCACTAAATGTCGCAAAGTTGCCCCTATTGATGTAAATGCAGAAACGAAAAAGGAGGGTGTAGTTGTTGTTACCGAATGGGTTGTTAAGAACTGTCGTCCATTAAAAATTATCGACGACTCCGGCCTTAAAAAGCTTGCATCATTTTTAATTAATGTTGGAGCAACATTTGGTGCAAATGTCGACGTTGATACATTTTTACCACACCCAACTACATTATCCAGAAACATAACATCAATATACGTGAATCACATTTTGGCCCTATAAAAGCTGAAATTGAAAAATATAAAGCCTTTGGATATGCCATCACTTCTGACATATGGACAGATTACTTAAAAGCATCTATTTGTCCTGTACCGTGCACTACATTAAGGAAGGAGTTCTTATTGACCGTTTAATGGCTATGAAGTCTATGAAGGAAACACCCTGCACAGGTTTGTTAATTGAATCTACAAAAAGTACACGATGAATTTAACTTAGTTTACTATATATAGGTTTAAATATTCGTGCTAAAGTAGAGGATATATTGAAAGACTTCGGATGTGACCTTGAAGTTGTAGGATACCTATCCCAGGCTGAGGTAGGCTCAGTCTGTCCAAGGTTCTTTCTACAAGAAATTTGTAGAAATGCTGGCACTTTAAGGCAAGGGGGATGGCCGTGAGACCGAAAATTGAGCGGGCGGAGCGTCGGGTTACCGTGCAGGCAATTCGGTATTCGCACTTTGGCGATGGAAGGGAAAAACGCTGACACCGGAGTTTTGGTGTATGCGGTAATAGTATGTTTCTGGGTTACCTGGGTTGTGGTCGAGGTCGGCGAAGAAAATGATGACACTGTGTTAAGGTTTTGAGGTTTATGGGTTTTGTCTTTATTCTTGATTAATTGGGTTTTTATACGGCTAGTCGTGTAGTAATGCTTGCGTGTACTTTTTTTGTGGTGGCGCGGTGTTGACTGTTGATTGACTGCCCCATTCATCCATGGCGCGCGCTATTTAAAGCCGGCACCTGGTGTGGGGGTCGCTGAGTCCGCGTTTTTTTTTTGTGGGTGTATGTTGGGGCACCGTTTCGCTGTGATCGCGAAACTTGAGTGCAGTGTCAGGTGACCTAGTCCGCCAACATAGTAACGCGGAATTAGGTTGTAGTGTGTTTGGTAGTGTCAGGTGACCTAGGCCGCGCGTTTTTGCTAACATAGCAACGCGGAATTAGGTGTAGTGTGTTGGTAAGGTCAGGTATTTTTAATAATAGTCTTATATTATTTAGTTTATGGTATATCTTACGTTATATATCTATACTTATTGTGACGGACCGTTGTGGTCCGTTACACCCCCCCCTTTCTTCCGGGTGGATGAAAAGGTGGTGGTGGTGGTTGCCGTTGGGGTCTTCTGTTACTACGCCTGCCGGCGCCTCTTGGGGTTCGAGACCACCCGCGTCTCCCGGGTTGTCGCCCGGATCACCGTGGTGCGGTTGCCCCACGGGGTGTACTCCTGTTGGATCAGCTCGTACTGGGTGGTTCGAGCCTCCGTCTCGGCCTCCTCGTTGTCCGAGTGAGGGGGGGGCGATCCCGGTGCGGTGTAAGCGTCTTCCTCCTTGTCTTCCCAGGATCGGCTAGGCGGCGTCCTTGGTTCGGGGAGTTCCTCGTCCTCGTAGCTTCTGAACTGCCCCAGCTCTGGTGAGAGGGGCGGCCGGGGTGAGAAGGATGGCGTCCTCGGCTCGGGTAGTCCATCGCCGCTATCGACGGACCACCGCCTGGTGTATGCCGCGGTTGCGGCGGCCGGTGGTGGTGACCACAGGTTCTCCCCTGGTGAAGCGGGAGTTTCGCCTGCTGTACAGTTGCGCCCAGTCCGCTTCTTCGTCGCTTGTGTCCTCGGTTGACGTTGGCGATGCCGGTGATCCTCTTGATTCTTCCTGGATGGACCACGTGGTGGCGTCGTGCTCCGGTCCGTAGCTCGAGTGGGGGGAGGAGTACCGGCTCCAAGTTGTGGAGTCCCTGGACTCCTCGCTGTACGTGGTGTACCCGTCGGTGGAGCGGGGGGAGGAGTTCCGGGTCCAAGTTGCGGAATCCCTAGACTCCTCGTCTGATGAGCTCAGGATGGTGATCGTGTGTTTCCATGATAGTTTGACTTGCGTGGCGAAGTTGATGTGCTGGTGCTGCCATCGGTATCTTGCCATGATACCTCGGTCGAGTGGTGGTGGTCGGCTGCGCTGCCGACCGGGACCGTGGTCAGCACTTTTCGGGTGTGCTTTTATTCAGTGGGTGGGGAGTTGCCTACTTCTGCCGGTTCCCTCGTACGATTTGGCAGCGTATGCGCGTACTCAGCGCGTTGCCATTTCCTTTGTCAGCGGTTTCGGGCCAGAGCTGGGTGCCGGTGCCGGTGTCGGTGCCGGTTCTGGCTCGCTGGGGTTTGGCCCATTTCGGCGTCGTGGGGCGCAGCGTTGGTGGCGGGCTTGTGGGGGTTCGTCGTCGCACACACAGCCAGCAGACGCTGACTCCCAGCGTTAGGGCGACGATCAAGGTGAGGAGGTGGGGAGGTGGTGTGCCTCGTCGTCAGTCGCTCTATGTGACGAAGGTTTTCCAGGCTCAGAGCCCGCAGAAAGGGCATGCTCAGTTTCTCCTCGTGACCGGTGATGTTCAGTTTCACCATGGCCGAGACGGCTGCCTTCTTCCTGGAGGCACCTTGGGGATTAACGTACCAGGTCCCGTTTAGGGAGACTCGGTTCGCGTACGTGACCAGGTACGTCCCCGTGAGCGTCTGCGTGGCGCCGGCCTTGTCGGTAACGACCATTGTGGCCTCGTTGATGATTAGGGGTCCCGTGATCCACGATGGTGATGGTGTCCAGATGTCCGGGCAGCGTCCCGCAGTGTGCGACTGCCCCTGCCGCCAATTGCTGGGCGCAGGTGGGAGTTTTCTGCTCCTTGCAGAATGTGGCTCCGATGGCTGTCTCGCAGTTGGTAACGCTGATCGTTCTGCCTCCGCAGTCGGCTACGGTGTTCCCCTCGCTGAAATCCAGGATCGTGTGCTGGTGCTGCACGGGGAAGACCGTCATCTTCCGACATACCATGGTGGGTTTCGGGAACTTGATCAGGAAGGTGATCAGGTCCCGACTCTGGAACACGCTGACTTTTGATACCTCGAGTAGGTCCACCAGGCGGATGTTGTCCAGCCTGTTCTCGTTGAATTCCTCGATGTCGGCGCCGTCCAGGAGGTTTGGGCTGATAATGTTGATTTTCGCGAGTGTCAGCCCAAGGATGAGGTTCTGTAGGTCGTCGATGACGATTCTGTTTTTGGCCAGAATCGTCTCGGCCAACTGTACCCGCCCGTTCCTCCTGACCTGACGAGGTTATTCATGTACCCCGTCAGCTCGTTCAGCCGTGTCTGCATCCTGGAGTTTATTCCAATCTGCTTGGCCTCGACTCGATGAGCTGCCCCTGCTTGAAGCGGAGCTGCTCCCAGTCGCTGAAATCGGGCGTTCCGGCGATTACTTTGAGGGCGGTTCCCAGGATGTTCAGACTCCTGGTGCCCCTGTGGTGGATTTCCAGTGTCGCCACCAAGGTCCGGATGTGCTCGAGGTCTGTCGTGAGCACCGGGGCTACTCGATCCCCGGCGAATAATCTGGTGGCCTGTTCCGCCTGGTCTACGTACGCTACGTAGGACGTCAGGTTCGTTGTGTGCTGAAGGTATCCGTAGGCCTCCCATAAACCGCCGCGTCGCCGTCGATAATGGGGATGTGGTTGGCGTTTGAGTAGTCGCTGATCTTCATGGTGGGAGGTTATTGCGGCGGCTGTCCTGTCGACTAGGATCAACAGGAGTAGTAGCGCCGTCAGGCCCTCTTGGCTTCCGCGCTGGCTGGACGATTGCTTGCTGCTGTGCATCTTGGCTTGATGTTGATAGTTGATTGGTGACGGTTGCTGGTCACGGTGGTATGTTTGCTGTGGTGTCTGTTGTCTTCTGGTTGCTTGTTGCTCTGGGGTCCAGATTTATATACCGCCCCGGGGTGATCTTCTCATTATTAGAAACTTGGTGTTTCGCGGCTTGTTTGTTATTTTCGCTGTCGTCGGCGTTTCTACGGGTCGGCGCCTCGTGGTGGTGCGATCGCTTATGCCTGCCCCGTCAGCGAAATTTGCGGTTGGCGCACCCGGTCGTGGGCCAGTAGGCTGTTGTGTACGGTTGCTCCGTCAGCGGAATCGTCGGTTGGCCTATCTGGGAGTGGGTCAGTACTACTCTTGTCTTTGCGTGCTCCATCAGCGGAATTGGTGGTTGACCTTCCCGGAGTGGGTTAGTAGTACTGTGGGTGTTGTTTGCGTTATCAGCGGAATTGGGGGTTGACCTTCCCGGGAGTGGGTTAGTAGTACTGTGGGTGTTGTTTGCGTTATCAGCGGAATTGGGGGTTGACCTTCCCGGTAGTGGGTCAGTAGCACTCTTGTGCTCCGCTCTATCAGCGGAATTGGTGGTTGACCTTCCCGGTAGTGGGTCAGTAGTACTGTGGGTGTCGTTTGCTTCATCAGCGGACCCGCTGTCCACTGCGTCGTGGAATTCTTTTAGGTCGTTGATGTTCGCCACCTTTTGTTTTCGGCTTCCGGGATGCTGTAATTTCACGATATTTGCCGACGTAAAGCCTTTGACTTTGTAGGGCCCGTCATACTTTGGGGCCAATTTCGCCGCAAAACCGTCGGCTGCATTAGACAGGTGATGTTGGCGGATTAGTACTAGCGAGCCCACCGTGGGACGCCATTGTCGGCGGCGGAGATTATAGTGCCGGGATTGTTCTTGACTTGCCCGCTGGATGTTGTTTCGTACTATTGCAAACACTTCCTTAAGTCGCGTTGCCTTCGCGTGTGCGGTGTCCGGTGGGCTTCCTGTCCCTGGTGTGACTTCATCGTACAGTGCTCCAGGTAAGCGAGGTTCTCTCCCATGTAGCAGGAATGAGGGACTGAAACCAGTGGTTTCGGAGACGCTGGAGTTGATTGCCAGTGAAATCTCGGGTATCAGCTCGTCCCATGTGTTTTGGTGGTCCTCCACGAATTGTGCGATCATGGTCTTCACCGTCCGATTGGCCCGTTCCGTAGGGTTTTCCTGGGGACAATACGGTGCGGTGTGCTGCAGATCAACGCCGGCTGTTTGCATAAACAGGCGGAATGAGCGGCTGGTGAACTGTGTTCCATTGTCACAGACGAATCGTTTTGGTACGCCGAAGTGACTTAGAATGCGTTCCCGAAAAGCTAGCTCTAGGGTAGCTGTGGTAGCTTTCTTAAGTGGCACTAGTTCGGTCCATTTCGAGAAGGTGTCGAAGAATACCAGTAGCATGGTGTTTCCTCGTTTGGATCGGGGCAGTGGCCCGACGAAGTCGGCGCATAGTGTGGCGAAAGGTTCCTCTGCCCTGCGGGTGAGCATCTTACCCACGGGCTTGCGCTGTAGTGCCTTGAACTTTTGACAGCTCAAGCAGCTGCGTACGTACTTCCTCACATCGCGGTGTAGGCCGGGCCAGTAATATCGTTGTGCGATCCGTGTGATGGTTTTCCGAACGCCGAGGTGGCCTGCCGTGGGCTGGTCATGGCATTCCTTGAGGACTCTTTGGCGTCGGTCCTTTGGGGACGCAGAGTTTCCATGACACATGGTCGTGATCGTCAGCTCCGTGGCCTAGATGCCTGTAGAGTTCTCCATTCTCGAAGACGTAGTCTGGGTATTTGTCGGGTTCGTCTTTGGTTTGTTGAATCCTTCGTGTGAGCCAGGGGCAGGTTGTTGCGTCCTCTTTGATCCTGGCTAGCGTTCCCAAGGGGTTGTCGAGACAGGGCGTCGGCGACTACGTTTTGTTTCCCTGCTCTATAGTGGACGTCGTATTGATACTGTTGGAGTTCGAGCGCCCATCTCGCTACTCTTCCGTAGGGGCTCTCCAGAGTGTTCAGCCATTTTAGCGCGAGATGGTCTGTTATAACGTCGAACCGGTATCCTTCTAGGTAGCAGCGTAGTTTTCGGATTGCCCAAATGACGGCGAGGCATTCCTTGTCGGTTGCGGAGTAGTTTCCTTCGGCCTGGTTCAAGCGCCGGCTGACATAGGCGATGACGCGTTCCTTTCCTTCGATCTCTTGCGTGAGTACGGCGCCTATGCCGAGGTTGCTCGCATCGGTTTGTAGTGAGAACTTGACGTTGAAATCGGGGCAAGCAAGTACAGGAGCGGTCGTGAGTAGTTCCTTTAGTTGGTCGAAGGCCGCTTGTTGGTCTGCTGTCCATGTCCATGCTTGTCCTTTCTTGAGTAGCTGAGACATTGGCTGGACGACTGTAGCAAAGTTTGGAACGAATCTTCGGTACCATGATGCCATTCCGATGCACTGACGTAGTTCCTTTAGGTTCGTGGGTGGCTTGAGTTCTTTGACGGCAGCAATCTTGTCGGGGTCTGTGTGGATACCTTCTTCGCTGATGACGTGACCAAGATATTTGATCCGGCTTTGGAAAAAGGTGCACTTTTCCGCGTTTATCCGCAGGTTCGCTTTTCGAAGGCGAGAGGACTATCGCCAGGTTGTGTAGGTGGTCCTTGAAGTCTCGTCCGACGATGACAATGTCGTCTAAATATGCGAATGCGTAGGGTTCCATGTCGGCACCGATCACAGTATCAAGGGCCCGTTGGAATGTTGCTGGTGCAGAGTGTAATCCGAAGGGCATCACTTTCCATTGATAGAGACCTCTGCCGGGGACCGTGAAGGCGGTGGCTTCTCTACTTCCGTTGGCCATGGGTATTTGCCAGTATCCGTTCTTCAGATCGAGGGTGGTTATGAAACGTGCGTTCTGTAGGCGCTCCAAAATGTAGTTGATTCTGGGCAGGGGGTATGCGTCAGGAATAGAGTGAGTGTTGAGTTGTCGGTAGTCCACGCACATGCGCCATTTGCCGTTCTTTTACGTACGAGTACGATGGGCGCACTGTGCGGGCTTCGTGAGGGTTCGATGAGACCTTCTTGGATCAATTGGTCGACTTGCTCGTCGATAATCCGCATCATGGCTGGGTTCTTTGGGTAGTACCGCTGCTTGATGGGTCGATTATCCCTCATGATGATGGTATGCTCGGCGATGTCCGAGGTTCCGTGGAGGTTATTGAATTTTGGAAGTTCTGCGTCCAGAAATTCTTGGATCTGTGGTGCCAGGTCCGGCGGCCAGGGATCGGAGACCGGTTCTGGATCGTGTTCTGGGGGTCGGTGATCTCGGGGTCCGTGGGCTGGCTTGGGTCTTCTGGGAGGATGGTGGTGTCGAACGCACTGGGGGTTCAATCCTTACGTGGGTAGTCGCTTATGTGGGCGACGATCGGGGTAGCGTTGGCCGTGAGTGGCGTAGCTTCGTGGGTCTGGCAGTATATCTGGGTTGCAATTTCTCCAGATCGACGTATGGCCAGGCGGGTCTCAGTGACGACTCTGTTTTCGCAGCGACGACTTGTTTGGGCGACGAAGATTTCGGACGTGGTGTTAGGCATGGCGTGGTGCATGGCGCTAGTGGGCACGTCAGTACGCGGAAGGTACTCCAGTGGGTTGGCGAAGATCGGGGTGACGTCGGCCGTGGGTGCGACAGGGCTGCGGTCGGTGATTCGGGGAGTCATCGGGCTAGATTCCGGTTCCGTGTGGAGGGGGTTCTGTGGATATTAGTTCGATGATTGACCCGACCAGGGATTTGCGTGGCTGTTTCCCTCGTGGTTTGGTTGTCGCCTTGCTGCTGCCTTTGTCTGTGTCGTTGTTCGGGGCTGGTTGTCGTCTCTGAGGTTGTCCGTGGGTTCACCTTCTCCGTTGAGGGAATGGTGCATGGGTGCGCGGTGGCTGAACTTGGTCCTGGGCTTCCTGTGTCGAGCGGGTTCCAGTTCGTTTGGGTTTGTCTCGTGGGTGAGATCCTCGTGGTGTGTTTGGGATGTGTGTTCCCTGGGTTTGGCTTAGGACGCGGGTGCTCCGTAGTGGCCGTGGGATTCGTTTTCCCGTTTGCTTGGTTGCAGTTTACCGGTGCTTGCTTCGATTCGTGTTTTCCGTTGTGGGCCGGTGTTTCGCTTGCGCTGCGGTTGGTTTCGGTGTCGTATTCTTCGTTGCGGTATTGGGTGCCGTTTTCTTTGTGGTAGGTCGGGGACGTGTGTTCGCTGCGGTTGGCTTAGGTTTCTGGTTGCTGGTTTCGGCGTCTTGGACGTGGTTGGTCAGAACTGACGGCGGCGTTGGCGTGGGGCGGTGATCTCGTAGTTTTAGCAGCGTGGTGCCGCATTGGATCGTCGTTTCGATGGCACATAGGAAGTCCATGCCGACAATAACTTGCTCCAACATGTTTGGTAGGACCAGGAGTGGGATTTGAACCTCTCGATGATCCAGCTTGATGGGCGCCAGTAGAACTTGTGTGATCTCTGACTGAGCCGTCAGCCAGGCGTATGCGGACGCATGCATCTTGCAGGTTGGAGTTATTGTCTAGTTGTCGGGCCAGGTTGGCACTGACGAAACTTCGATGCCCCGGTGTCGATAGTGGCCTCTGTTCTTTGTCCTCCTATCGTCACTATCGCCACTATCCGGCCGTCGTTCATGTGGAGCGGGCGGTTTTGCGAGGTTATTGTGGCGTCGTTTTCGGCTGATCCCGTGTCAGTCGAGGACGCGCGTCGTTTCCCCGACGTGGCCTGGCGGCAACAGTCGATAGTCCGAGTGCCGCGTTTTCCACATTCCCAGCAGAATAGGATCGAGGGGTGGGTGCAGTCGTAGGCGGCGTGCCCCAGTTTGACCACACCGGCGACAGGCTGTGCGTGGATTGAAATGGGCGTGGTGATCATGCGATGGGCCACGTCCGGCCCCGTCGCATCTTTTGGGTTTGCTGACTGTCTCCGAGGTGTGTCCGCTGAGACCCAATGGGGTCTCCGAGCTGGCATCCGGTAGGAGTCATCTTCTCTGTGATCTGGGCGCCTTGCCGGCCTGGTGTCTCTCGGTATGCTTCGGATGGGTGCGGGGGTGATCTCATGTTCCCTCTCGTGGATGATTTCGTACTCAGAGGCGAGCCGTGTCAGCTGTGACAAGCTTTCCAATTGGTCTCGTCGCACGTATAGCTGGATTCCTGGCAAGGCGTTGTCGTAGATCCTGTGCAGCTGTTTAACTGGATCGTACCCGGCATGGTGCATGAGTAGCCGTATCTCGATGAGGTAATCTTTGAACGGTTCTCTCACCGCTTGCTTGCGGCCCCGGATCTGGTCGTCCAATTGTTCGAAATACCTTGGCGGCAGAAAATACGACAGAAATTCCTGGCGGAAGTATCCCCAGGAGCTACACTGTAGTTGGCTGGTACGGTACCAACGGCTAGCCCGGTCGGTGAGTAGTTCGGCCATGGCCCGAGGCAGCTGGTTGGTGTCCCTCCATACGAGCTTGCGCGTTCCTCGAGTAGTTCCAGAAATGATATCGGGTCATTTTCTCCGCTGAACTGGATGCCCCATCCGCGGATGCGTTCCGCGGTTCGTGCGATGCGGTTGTAGTCGGGCCCGTCTATGTGTGGGTCGATCGCTGGCACAATTCTCTGCGTGGGTGAGCGGCACGTTTCCGTGGTTGGCGGCCTGGGGAGATCATCGACCATTAAGGTTGGTGGTCGGGGCTCGTTCTCAGCGATTGTGGGGATTTGTGTGCTGGGTTTTGGGTCCTGCCTCTGGGTGCCTGATGGACCCGGGGTAGTGGGCATCGGGGACTTGGAGCGTCCGGCTAGTCGGGCGTATTTCCGCTCAAGTTCTGCCAGGCGAACCCAATTACTGGCGGGAGTGGTCCGGCGACTAGTATGGCAAAGTTCCTACGCATCTCGTCGACAGTTCCTTCACCGCTGAATCCAAATTCCTTGGCGAAAGTCTCCAGATCCTCTCGACGACGCTTGTAAATCCAGCCGATGCTGACGCCTGGGTTAGTGGTTTTCTCTACGGCGTGGAATTCGCTGCCTGAGTCCTCTTCGTGGGATTCCATGGTGTTTTTTGTGTTGCTTCTGGGGTGTTTTGGGCACTTGATCACTGTTTTTCGTTACTCGCGCACTGCGTAGATTTTCTCGGTGGCACTCGCGACTGGATTTGTGTGTTTAGTTCCTAGCTCTGTTTTTTTCTTTCTCGGTGGCCGTGGGTCTTTAGTCCACGTATCCCCGTGTTAAGGTTTTTCTCCTTAAATCTCCTTAACGTTGCCAGTAAAGTCCCTGCTCGGGCGCCACTTGTAGGATACCTATCCCAGGCTGAGGTAGGCTCAGTCTGTCCAAGGTTCTTTCTACAAGAAATTTGTAGAAATGCTGGCACTTTAAGGCAAGGGGATGGCCGTGAGACCGAAAATTGAGCGGGCGGAGCGTCGGGTTACCGTGCAGGCAATTCGGTATTCGCACTTTGGCGATGGAAGGGAAAACGCTGACACCGGAGTTTTGGTGTATGCGGTAATAGTATGTTTCTGGGTTACCTGGGTTGTGGTCGAGGTCGGCGAAGAAAATGATGACACTGTGTTAAGGTTTTGAGGTTTATGGGTTTTGTCTTTATTCTTGATTAATTGGGTTTTTTATACGGCTAGTCGTGTAGTAATGCTTGCGTGTACTTTTGTGGTGGCGCGGTGTTGACTGTTGATTGACTGCCCCATTCATCCATGGCGCGCGCTATTTAAAGCCGGCACCTGGTGTGTGGGGTCGCTGAGTCCGCGTTTTTTTTGTGGGTGTATGTTGGGGCACCGTTTCGCTGTGATCGCGAAACTTGAGTGCAGTGTCAGGTGACCTAGTCCGCTAACATAGTAACGCGGAATTAGGTTGTAGTGTGTTTGGTAGTGTCAGGTGACCTAGGCCGCGCGTTTTTGCTAACATAGCAACGCGGAATTAGGTGTAGTGTGTTGGTAAGGTCAGGTATTTTTAATAATAGTCTTATATTATTTAGTTTATGGTATATCTTACGTTATATATCTATACTTATTGTGACGGACCGTTGTGGTCCGTTACAAAGTGGACAATCCCGCAATTGTGACCGATCGAGGGTCCAACATGATTAAAGCCTTTACTAATTTGGAAAAAATTCACTGCGTCAACCATCTGCTAAACAACGCCGTTGAGAAAGCGATCAATGCTGTTCCTGAGATAGGGAGTATAATCATAATTTGTAGTAAGCTGGTCAAATATTTCAAGAAGTCTGGGACGAATTCATCTGTAGGATTTACTTTAAAAAGCTTTTGTCCCACACGATGGAATACAGTATATTATGTGCTGAAATCCATTGAAATTAATTGGGTTGACTTAACAACTATACTAAAAAATAAAGAGCAGACATGCAGAATTGAAAGAATCAACCTCAATCATTTAGGTTCCATTGTCCGAATATTAGAAGTTTTTGAAAATGTTTCAAAAAAACTTGAAGCAAGCAAATATGCAACCATTCACTTGATTGTTCCGAATATGAATAAATTAAAGAAAACCTGTCAGCCCGACTGCAATGATGCTGATATTATCCGATCACTTAAATTCGAACTAGAATCGCAAATTTTAACGACACTACTACCAAATTTGTCAAAATATCATAACATTATTTCTATTTCCACCCACAAACAAATTGATACAATTTTCACCCACTGAAAAGGAAACTATAATTAATGAGTGCAAAAATATTATGCATTCTTTTATTATAGACAATGTTAGTATTTGTGATACCACAGAAACCCATTCAGCTGATGATGAGTTTGCTGAATATATAGAAGTTCAACAAATTGACCCAAATAAAGACCAAGTGGAGCAAGAAATTACAGGGTATTCAAATGTAAATGTAACATACACAACAAATTTTGATGTTTTGGCTTGGTGGTATATGCACCAGCAATTTTTTTCCTCTTTGTATAAGTCAAGCTGCAAAATATTCTGCATTCCAGCGAGCAGCGCGGCATCGGAACGAACATTTTCAAACGCTAGAAATTTAATTACGGAAAAGCGTTGTCTAATAGCAACTAGTCCAGACAACATAAATAAAATTATGTTTTTAAATTCAAATATAAAATGAAAATGTTAAAGTATTAAATATATAATAATAAGCTAAATAAATATAAGAATCATATTGTATTGTCTTTCGTTTTTCATTTCTTTTTTTTCCTTACGCACGACCAGATAACTAAACGAGAAAGAACGTACGGAGTCGCTGTAGGCGCGACTCTACTTTTATACCCGTACTCAGTCAGTACACATGTGATTTATGTGGAATCTTCAAATGTTTTATCATTTTTTACATTTTACATTTTTTTGCTACATCTGTCATCGACATCTACATCTACATCATCTACATCAGTTCTCACAACAACACACGTACACTGCACGAGGCAGCATGTTTGAGCGTGAGTGCGTGTGTGAGAGAATCTGCTGCGACAATCAACCCCAATAAATGACTTAAGCAGCAATCGGACGAGGGGAAACACAGATCGGCGGGGAAACACTGAATGAACGAAAATTCATTTGATCATTGTGGCTACAATAATGATCCGATGTCAACCAAATTCGGGAATCTGGTAGATATGATCATTTCCTTTGATACTGCATTTTTGGTTTTTTCTATCTTCAAAATTGTGGATTTTCGTCTTTTGTGGGGGCGGAAGGGGGCGGGGCGAAATTTTTGAAATACACTTGTTCAGGTTTGGTATCACAGGAGTCTTGGCCAAAAGTTTGGTTGCTCTAGCTCTTATAGTCTCTGAGATCCAGGCGACACAAAATACAAAAAACCAAATCGTCTCGTTTTTGTGTGAGTGCGAAAGAGATGGAGCGAAGTTTTTTCGTACATTTGCCTCTATTGTGGCTATATGAATGAACCGATCCGATTCAGATTTGGGCCCCTGATAGATATGGGCTGTCTCTATGATTCTGCATTTTTCGTTTTCTGCTATCTTTAAAATTGTGGACGCCACAGATGTGCGCCCTTTGTGGGGCGCAAGTGGGCGGGGCGAAATTTTGAAACATTTTTCTAGGAGTGAGATATCACATCAGACTGGATAAAAGTTTGGTTGCTCTAGCTCTTATAGCCTTCGAGCAATGGGCGACAAACAAGACGGACAGACGGACAGACGGACAGACAGCAATTAGCACAAATACAATATACCCTTTTACTCTTCGAGTACGGGTATAAAAATACCTAGCGATCTCAACCACCGAGGGATATCCATTCCGAAAGACATTTGCCACCTGCCATACGAAAGTGGAATTCCCAGGATCGTATTACATACATACATACTAGAGGTATTTGTGCTAAAAATTGAAAGCTCGAGTAAAGACAGAATCATTAAAATCTCGCAGTTACTGTCTTGTGCGAAAATAAGTGCACCTCGCTTTCAATTCTTGGCACATCCGTATGACATAGTAGAGCTAGATTTGCATGTATTTAGTAGAGTTTGTACATATATTACATATATCACATATTCGCATACATCAAACCATCTTGGACGCAGAACATATATACATATTATTTTTATAATTGCAATCACTGTCGCCCCTTTCCCCTTTCTCGTTTTCGTTGCGCAAATATATAGTTGGGTCATTGGCCAAGCGCACACATATCAACGTAGCAGCTGCAGCGGTGAATTTTCGCTCTCGCTTTTGCTCGTCACGGTTGCTGACCGTCGTTGTTGTTGGTGTGTTCTTGTGTTTGGCGCGTTTTGAGTCAAACCGTTCGCCAAGCGATGCGCTACCCTGTAATCTTCGGGTATATAGTTTTGGTGCAAAGGATCCAACTGTCAATTTGTCAAAGCGTGCCTCGAAATTCAATTGGGTGTCTATCGGTCGGTCAGCCAGGCCCAGCATACACAAGCGCCAACACAGCTTAGACACACACACATGTGCATATGTTCACAGCTTCAGCGGTGAATTTTTCGTTTTCGCTTGTCACCGTTGCTGTTTGTTGTTGTTCTTGTGTGCTTTGTGTTGGCACGCCTGCGCCAACAGATCACCAAGCGCCTCGATACCCTTTAATCGTCGGGTATATCGGTTTTGCCGCATTTGGCATCGACACCCTAGGTCCGTATAAAACAGATCGCCAAGTGCCTCGATACCCTTTAATCGTCGGGTATATCGATTTTTTCGCCTCATTTGGCATCGACACCCTAGGTCCGTATTAAACCGATCGCTAAGTGGTGCGATACCCTCTAGTCGCCGGGTATATTGTTTTCGACCTAACCGTCGACCTAAGGCGTCGATAAGCGACAGTATCTTTGCCTTGGTTACAATCGAGAGTTCTTCCAACTCGGCTCCAACGTCATCGTCACTATCTATTTCTTCGATTGATTCTTGAACTTGGCTTGCCTGAAATGAAATTTTAGAATCGTTTTTCTAAATTTATTTTAATACAAAAAACCGAGTTTGGTGGCTGCAAATTTATATATATTTAAAAACGAGACGAGGGTGACTAAAAGACGTGCGTTCGAATTCAATGATATTTTTCGACTCTTATCGGTTGGTCAAATTAGACAAGGTCCTGACTATCCAACTCTGCAGAAAACGCTTTTCGGTTGGATTATGTCTGGAAGATACAGTCCAAAGGTGACTGTCACCCAGGAAGCGAGGAACTGTCTGAGTTGTCGAGAAGAGTCAGTGGTGTCTATCGACAGCACACTACAAATGTTTTGGTCACTAGAAGAATTGCCATCTTCTAAAAAGCCTTTAACTCCTGAACACAAGTTATGTGAGGAGCATTATAGAAAGACTACTCAAGTCTTGCCTTCAGGTCGGTTTGAAGTACGGCTGCCGTTTAAATCCGATCCAAATTGCTTAGGCAATTCCTTCGAGATTGCTAAACGGCGGTTTTTGTCGCTCGAAAGAAGATTGTCCCGCGACCCTGAGTTGAAGAAAATGTACTTGGAATTCATGGAAGAGTACCTCTCCTTAGGTCATATGTCGCCGACTGACAATACTTGTCCTTCTGCTCCACACTACGTAATTCCACATCAGTGTGTCCTTCGGCCCCAAAGTACGTCCACGAAGCTTCGCGTCGTGTTCGATGCGTCGTCGAAGACGTCATCTCAGGTGGCCTTGAATGACATTCTGATGGTCGGACCGACTATTCAAGAGGAGTTATACTGAACGCTGCTTCGCTTCCGTCTGCACAGGTTCGCCCTGACTGCCGATGTAAAAAGATGTATCGCCAAGTGATGGTGAATGAAGCGGACAGGCAGTTTCAGTTGATCGTGTGGAGACGAGACCCATCTGAGTCCTTGAGAATATACCAGCTCAACACTGTAACATATGGGACTGGACCTGTCCCATTTTTGGCTATTCGGTGTTTGAAAAGGTTGAGTGAGTCTGCAAAGCTCTCATTCCCAAAGGCTGCTAAAGTTATCGGGTCCGACTTTTATGTCGATGATATGTTGACTGGTGCTGGTTGCGTGGAGGAGTTAAAGACAATTAAGTTTGATGTGGCTCAGGTTCTTCAAACCGCAGGGTTTGAGCTGACCAAGTGGTTCTCGAACTCAGCTGAAGTCTCAGCATCCGAGAGCACAGTTAAACCAATAACGATCTCGGACTCGGAGTCAACCAAGGCGTTGGGAATATCGTGGCTACCGCATGAAGACGTCTTTAGGTTTCAAATTGACAGTTCAGTCATGGGTCTCCAAGCGACAAAACGGAACATATTATCGGTGACATCAAAGCTGTTTGACCCCCCTTGGTTTGTTAAGCCCCCTTGGTAATCAAGGGAAAGATCCTACTGCAGGAGCTGTGGCTTAACAAACTAGATTGAGATGAGTCAATTCCAATGAATCTGGAAACATCTTGGAACTTTCTAAAAGAATCCTTGAGTCAGCTGGAGAAGACTGCCATACCTCGCTTTGTGCATACTGATCCCATGTCACCGATACAAGTACATGCCTTTTGCCGACGCCTCCATGAGAGCTTATGGAGCATGCGTCTATATCCGTAGTAAGACTGCAGAAGGTTTCAAGGTCTCGTTGTTGACCGCAAAGTCGAAAGTAGCGCCGCTCAAGACGAAAACGCTTCCAAGGCTTGAGTTATGTGCCGCTCACCTTCTCGCAGATCTCTGTCACCGACTCAAATCGCTACTCGAGGTGCCGATTGAACGAATGGTGTGTTGGTCGGATTCGGAAGTGACCCTTCATTGGATCCGATCCCACCCTTCGTCGTTATCAACATTCGTTGCGAACCGAGTAGCTGAGATTCAGGAGTGGTCAGATGATGCTACGTGGCGGCATGTTCCAACTAAACAGAACCCAGCAGACATAGTTTCGAGAGGTTGTGACATTGAGGAGATTTCGCAGTCGATCTGGTTTAGTGGACCAGCGTTTTTTGGAAGAAGAAAAAAGAGCTGGCCAAGAAATCCCCACTTCGAGCTTTCTGAAGAGGAGCTGAAGCTGGAAACCAGAAGGACGGCGGTCGGACTGACCGTGGGATACTCGTCACACATCAAGCTGCTAAGAGTGTTCGTTTACGTGTTCCGCTTCATCCGAAAATGTAAAGACAAAGGTCTTAAATTTGAAGTCACTCCGTCACCAGTCGAGCTGATCCAAAAAAACGAGTATCAGGAAGAGATCGAAAGGGTTCGTAAAGGCACCAGGTTAGCCCCAGTCTTCAGCGATTGAATCCCTTCATCAACGAAGAAATGGGGACTTGGTGCTCCTTTTCGTTGTTGCGAGTTGGGGGCGACTAGTTAACGCTCCTATGTCATACCATGCCAAGTTTTCTTTGCTGTTGACAAAACGCTCGCAGTTTGTGCAGACCTATGTTCGCCATCTGCATCAAACGAATTTTCATGCCGGCCCACGAGCACTTGTGAGCATCCTTAGGCAGCGTGTTTGGATAGTAAACGCTCAGGAGGTCTGCAGGGCAATGGTCAGGTCGTGCATTCGCTGCTTTAAATGCAAGCCTCGCCTCCAGACCCAAATGATGGGAAATCTACCCGCAGACCGGCTCCGTGCTCTCCGCCCATTCGCAGTATGTGGCGTTGATTTTTTGGCCCAGTCTATACGACACTAAAAATTCGTGGTAGGCCCCCTTATAAGACCTACATAGCGTTATTTGTCTGTTTTGCGTCCAAGGCGGTTCATCTAGAAATTGTCTCCGATCTAACGACTAACTCCTTCTTATTGGCTTTTCAAAGGTTCGTTGGTCGTCGAGGATGTCTGCTCCGCGTGAACTGCGACAACGCGACAAATTTCGTCGGAGCAAGTCGCCACTTCGACGAACTGAGGAGGACGCTGGAGACGGAAGCGGACTCAATTCGAGAGTTCGCAGCGAGAAGCGGCTGCGAGTTCGCCTTCCTGCCACCTCGAGCTCCGCACATTGGCGGACTGTGGGAAGCAGGAGTGAAGTCGGCCAAAAACCTCCTGCTGAGGTCGGCCGGAAGCGCGCTCTTCACCGCCGAGGAGCTGGAGAGCGTGATGGTGGGCATCGAGGCGGTGCTGAACTCGCGCCCTCTGGGACCACTAAGCCCCGACCCAAGCGACGGAGACGCCCTGACTCCCCGGGCACCTGCTGACAGGCGGGCCGCTCATCGCACCCCCAGCAACCCGGACCCCGGACCAGGAGGGTCTCAGTTGCTTAAGGCGATGGCGGCTTGTCTCGTCAGCCAGGCAAATGTTCTGGCAGCGATGGTCCCGGGAGTATGTGCTGGGCTTGCAAATAAGATGCAAGTGGCACCAGGAACAGCCCAACGTCGAGGAAGGCGACCTCGTCATCGTCGCAGAGGACAACCTTCCGCCCCAACAGTGGCTCCTCGGAAGGGTCGTCGCAACACACGCCGGGCAGGACGGAAGGTCAGGGTGGTCGACCTCAGGACGAGCAGCGGAGCGGTCTACAGGAGGCCGATCCATAAATTGGCGCTTCTGCCGATGGGTTGAAGTCCCACAGGCCTTCAACGGGCCGGTGTCGCGTCAAGACGCATGATTTTATTTGGAAAAATTTGAAGTCTAGTGTAAGATAGTTTAGGGCGAAGCGGGGCGCAATAAAGCGCGCTCTCTCGCTCTTGGCGAATTCGCCCCGCTTCGCCGCCCTAGATAAGTAAGGCTTAAGAATATTTTATAACGAAAAGGAAAAAGAAGTCGAAAAATATCATTGAATTCGAACGCACGTCTTTTAGTCACCCTCGTCTCGCTTTAAATATATATAAATTTGCAGCCACCAAACTCGGTTTTTGTATTAAAATAAATTTAGAAAAACGATTCTAAAATTTCAAATGCAAATGAAAGGACTGCAGAAGAACAAGAAATTGCACGTGAACAGTGCCGCGTTAGTATGGCTCGACTTCGTGCTCGATCACAAGAGAAAATTGAGGCAGAGGTCAACAAATAGATAATTTGCGACGCAGAGATTTGAATCTAGAAGCGTTTCGATACGATTGCAGCAATGATTACAGCTTGCATCCTAGCGTTGGCATTGGGCAAATGAACGTTGTTTGCGAGTATTGTGGTGCATTAAAGTTTCCCGGAGAAACGCCCGGATTATGCTGCCTTACTGGTAAAGTGAAATTGCCATTTTTGACTCCGCCACCAGAGCCATTGTATTTATTGCTATGTGGCGAAACACCAGAATCACGCCACTTTCTTGCAAACACTCAAAAATATAGTGGTTGTTTCCAAATGACGTAATTTGGGCAGATATTTTCGAAGGACGAGGATTTAATCCGACATTTAAGGTATTTATTTTTGCTAATTCTGAACCCTTATTTTACACCGAAAAAGTGTTTATAACTCATTTGCTACTGACTGGTTTTTATTTTTTAGATACAGGACAGATTCACCATCGAATTGGATCATTACTACCGCTCGAAAATAGACAGCATAAATTTTACAATTGTATTTCATTGGCAACATGGAAGAACTACTTGATCGACGTCTAGGAATCAATGCAGGAATGAAGCGAGTAATTCTTCAAGACTTGCAGCAACTGCTTCATGAATATCATGCGTTGGTCAGGTTGTTTACGAGTGCTTTAGAGCGCATGCCAAATGATGACTATAAATTTGTCATCAAAGCAGATAAACGACCATCTGAAACACACGAACGCACATTTAACGCTCCAACAATAGATGAAGTTGCCACCCTGATTGTTGGTGAACAATTGGAAACACACGATATTGTGCTTACACGTCGCGATACAGGCAAACTGAAACAAATATCTGAAACACATCGATCATATGACGCATTGCAATACCCGCTGATGTTTTGGCAAGGGGTTGACGGATATTATTTGAATATCAAAATGATAAATCCATTGAATGGTAAGTATCAAATAATAAAAATGGCATCGATAAAATCGGAAAAATGACTGGTAACCAGTAATTAGTTATGCAAAAAATGTACATACGAAATATTAAATCGAATGTTTTAATTTCAGGTGAAGAAACTACAAAGAAAGTTAGCTCAATGAATTATTACGCAAATCGTTTGATGATTCGTCAAAATGCTGAAAACTATTTGCTGTGGTTTCGTCGATTGTTTAAGCAGTATTGCGTCGACATGTATGTCAAAATAGAAACGTTTAAATTTCATTAGGTTGAACCTAGCCAAACTACGTTCTGAGGAGTACATCCATTTACGTGATGCAGTTAGTACTGAAGAAATGCAGCTATTATTGGTCGATTAACTATTCTGCCGGCGACGTACATTGGTAGTCCACGTCATATGCATGAATATGCGCACGATGCAATGACATATGTTCATCATTACGGTCGGCCAGATCTCTTTGTTACTTTTACCTGTAATTCAAAATGGATAGAAATTGTTCAATTGCTGCTTCCCGGGCAAACATCAAGTGATAGACACGCCATCACAGCACGTATATTCAGGCAAAAAATTCGGTCACTGATGAATTTCATTGTTAAACAACGCGTCTTTGGAGATACTCGATGCTGAATGTATTCAATCGAATGGCAAAAGTGAGGCCTGCGCACGCACACATTCTTATTTGGTTACCGGAACGAATTCAGCCTGACCAGATAGATGATATCATATGCGCCGAGATTCCAGATCATAAAGCGGATTCAGACCTACATGATGTTGTATGATTCATGAACCGTGTAGCGCCATCAATCCCCAATCACCTTGCATGGTTGATGGAAAGTGCTCTAAACGATACCCACGGAAATTTACAGCGGAGACCGTCACTAGCAACGATGGTTATCCGCTGTATCGGCGTCGATCACCAGATGAAAACGGTCGAACTGTCACAACAAAAGTGAAAAAGAATGGATTTCGTTGTCGACAACAGGTGGATTGTTCCATATTCGCCACTTATTTGTAAAACGTTCAAGTTGAGTACTGCAATTCAGTAAAGTCCATAAAATAAATTTGCAAAAATGTCACGAAAGACAGCGACATGGCGGTTTTTGGATAATCTTTGTAGAGTAATTAGTAAGAAACCTCCACCTCATAAATCAATAGTTAATAGTTTCACTACTTTTTAACTGAACTTCAAACTTTACTTTATTTACACGCGCAATTAAGTTTCACAGCAGCTTGCTTTTGTCTTCGATCCACACATCGAAAATAGATTTTTATTTCGATAATTTCGAAGCATCATTGTTCTAGAATTGACTAGAGCTTGAGCATAAAAATTGCAATTAGAAAACGTGATTGCTGCGAAAAAGAAGTAAAATAATGGCCTATCAACTATACCGTACTTCCACGCTGGGCAGCACAGAACATTGCACGGGTCGGAAGTCCATCTGCGTTGTTTGTTTTTGCGCCTGATAAAACAAAAAATGTCGTGTATCACAAGGTACTCAAGTGAAGAGCAACCTATGTACTATAATTTTTTTAATAAAAAAATTTATAAATTCCACAATCTGCTTATATGGTTAGGTTAGGTTAGGTTTATAGGGCTGCTCCACCTAAGTCGAGGTCACTCGGAGGCAAGAATTGCCCATTGTGATGCCCACACTCGTCATGGTATTATGTCCGTCGCCTAGGGAGATTTCGTGAACCATCCCGAGGCCTCAACAAAGAGCATCAGCCTCTCCAAAGGCATGTTTGCCAGGCTATCAAGTCCTCGTGAAAGGCGCTGCCGAGTATTCGGTGACGCCTTTCCATGAGTGCAGGACAGCCACAGAGAAGATGCTGGATGCTCTCTATTTCCCCCTCGTCCCTGCAGCTGCGGCAGAAGTCATGATGGGGCAATCTGTACCTAGTGGCCATGTGGCCGATGACACAGTGCCCCGTTATAACTCCTCCGTCAGTGTTCGCACCTGACTCTTCCTGAAACCTAGGAGAGTCTTAGTGCGTTTAGGGTCATAGTGGGGCCAGAGCGAGCGAGAGATCTCACAGTTGGGTGTTGCGTTCCACCGTCTGTCTGATCTCGTTCCAGCTCGACCCATCATCTGCGAGATGATGTCGGTGTGACCCGGGACCCACGTGAGTGTGATTGAGTGCGCTCCGATCTGGTTTAGAGCGTCCACTGTGTCACGTACGAGTCTGCTCGTGATTTAACAGGAAACCAGGGCTTTGATAGCAGCTTGGCTGTCAACACAGATTGCTATGTTCCTCTGAGGTATCTCCAAGGTGTATATCAACTTTGCCGCTTGCCATACTGCGTATATCTCCGCATGAAATACACTGCACAAGTCTGGTAGTCTTAGGGATATGTTGGTTGCTAGTTCTTCAGAGAAGATTCCAGCTCCTGTCCCTTCGGCTGTCTTTTTGACCCGTCAGTGAAGATGGAGAGCACGTTCTGCCCAAGAGCAGCGTTGCGCGTCCATTCCTCTCTTTCCGGTATGTGTCCTCTAAAATTTCTCTTCCATGAAAACTCCGAGACACAGCAGTCGCTCCGTTCGCCCGTTCCACTTTCCTCCTTACGAAGTATTGTGGCGTGGCCATAAGGCGATGGCTTGAAGAACCGCGCGGGTGGGTCCTCTTCCTCGTACGGCAGGTATGCCGAGGCTATGTATAGGTTTTTTCCCGTCCTTCCTCGCACATAGTGCCACCGTTAGGTCCGGAGTGCTGTACCTGCAAGAAAACAGAACATTAAGCTCGCTTCTTACCACGATACAGGTTCTTGGCTTACCCACGGGGTGTGGCGTGAGAAGGCGGTATCCGCGACCGTTCAGTCCCCGAACCCCTCCCTTAAGGGTCCAGGGCTCCTGGATGAGGGGCCACGTCTACCGCCTTCTCGTCCATAAACCGCAGCAGGTCCGCCGATGGTACACTTGAGTGATGCAGGTTAATCTGCACCACCCTCATGCTGTTCAGCGGACCTGGGGTGTCGCGGTACTACTACCGCCAGTGTGCCCATACCAAAAGATATGCGGCAGTCCTTTTCAAGGAGTTTGGCAAGGCTTTCTTGACCAATACTGATCCAGAGTTCCTTGCCGTTCCCCTTGTCTCGCGCAATCACCCGTGTGATGGTCCAGTCCGACGTTCCCAGGATCCGGTTCTGTGCCTTGATCAGGACAAGTGTGTCCTCATCCGCCTTGATTGGGGAGGAATCCACACCTTCATGATCGTTCTCCTGGGAATCTCATCGATGGGGACCACGCAAAGAGCCGCTCCTGGCCAAAGTTCACCAAAACCTTTGAACCGTGGTTTTGAGAAACTCAAGAGTTTCTGCGTTACCACAGGCCACTGCTTTGGCTCCCTTATACCACTTGATGCCCTTGAACTCGCAGACAAACGGGTTGTCTGCGCGAACAATGGCATCCTTCATGGCGGTCAGGATCTCCGATTCCGCCTTCAGCCAATTTGCGTCCGATATTTTCCCTTCCGGGTGGCGTCTGTAGCTCAGGCGGTGCTCCTAGGCTTGCCAGGATGTCCTCTGGTTTCGCCTTCTTCGGCTCGGAGGCTCTTACGGAGTCATCCGTTCTCTGCCGCTTGAACCTTGGCTCTCGACCAGTCGGTTCCACCGTTGCCTTCTGTACAGAGGGCGTTGGTGGTACCTTGGCGCTTGCCGTGTTCTGCGGTTGAGGTGTGGTCTTCTCCCTCTGCTTCCCGGATACCTTCTTCCCTTTCTCCCTCGCGAGTTCGCAGACGATGACGTTGAGGGTTGGTCCAACATCGTCTTCGTGCCAGCTGCTGCTGACGGTGAAGACGATGGCTTGGGGTCCTCTGCCACCGTCGCGTGTACGCTTGGGGACTGGTCTCCGTTGGCAGGAGCGACTCCGTTCAGCCGCTCGTACCTCCGCACGTTGTGCTCGTGCTTTTCCTAAGGCTCCTTTCCTCGCGGTCAGCGTTTCGGGGGCCTTTGGCTCCATACCACGAAGGTATTTCACCGATGCCCTGTATCCCGAAAAGCCGTTTGCGTCGGGTTTGAGCCTCATCCTCCGTCCCAGGTAGTGGACTCGAGTCGACCTGGATGGTGGGAACCGTGACTTGCGGCTCCGCCCTCGGCAGCTCCTCGCTCTGTCCAAGGCGAGAAAATGCCTTGGCCAACTCTGCCTTCGACACTGAGGGGCCAGTGAAGACGAAGCTTCCGTCGCTGGTTCCCGGTTCCAGATCCTCGATCGTCCCCTTCTGCCTGCGGATTCTCCTCTCGCTTGTGGCATTACACGAGCTGGCAGCCAAGCTCTCCACTGCCAACTCGGGGTTCCTGCAGTCGCAGGATATCGATGCCGGGGGGCCTGCGCTCGCACCCCCAATCACCGCCGGTACTGGGTCGTCGACTCCCTGCACCGTAACTGTTAATTCGTTAACGGACATTGAACGATGAGTTTTAGCCCCACCGCCAGGGTGAAACTACTCTTGGCTTCGGCGCTCGCCCTTGACCTGCCCGGCTTGGGTGGCCCTTCTGGCAGCATGTGCTGCCGCCGGTATAGCTCCCGGGGTCCTTATAAGCTTACTAAGCCCCCTCATCACGGCAAGATGGTAGTTCGCCGAGGGGGATCTGCTTATATAGTAAATTCCAAAATCTGCTTATTTATTGCCTTTAAGGCGGCACAGAGTTCGCCGGGTCAGCTAGTTTAAAATAAAAAATCACGAACATTACCATAAGAAAACAAACCAACAAATGTAACCATTAACAAGTATGTCATACTAAAAGATTAATTTAGATCTAAGTTAAATACCAAACAAATGTGACACCTTGTGACTAGTTCTCTAATTATAAGCCCCTTACTTGTAGCACTAGGAAATACAATAAACAACCAATTACAATTACAATTACAATTAAAAAAAGTGACGCACAGCACACCATCCACAGTCGGCTAGGAAGCAAAGGATATAGGGCTTCGAATGCTCACCAAAAGCAAGCGAAGATAGAAGCATTCGTCTTGGCGTAGATGAACTGTGTTTAGGATGTCCGAGGGCATCAGCGAACCCATCAACAGCGTCACCTCTCTTCCGGCGTTGAAACTTCTTTGATGAAGGTTTCATGTATAATTGCGTGGCGTATTCAAATATAGTAAAGTCCTTGCAAACGGATCGCTTTTGCTTTCGTAAAGTACAAACGCTGGCCATTATCCAAGTGAACTGCACGGCCGTCGGGTGACCTTCATGGATCGGAAATGAAATTAGCCGTCAAATTGCCTCGTTACAACTCATGTAACGTCAAAGTTGAAATTTCGTCACCTCTTCGTTTTGCATTTTGTCCAAATGCCAAACACCGCTGTGTCGCTCCATTTGTTGACATATTTGCAAAAGTATTTGATGGAATTGATTGAGTTGCAGTACTCAACATTGCAGTGGGTTGATAACAACATCCTTTCTTTTCATTTTCTTAACGATTGATATGTCGTTGTCATTTGGAGAATGACGCCGGTACAATGATATCCGATATCCTTCCATTCTGGAAGGACGCGTGTCGTTACCCGACATGTCTCGGCGGCAGCAGTCGATGGACCGGAATCCGCGTTTCACATTCCTAGCAGAGTAGGACTTGGTGCAGTCGTAGGTGGCGTGTCCGGATTGACCACATCGGCAATTTGCTACGCGTAGGTTGGCGATGAAATTTGTGATCATGAGATGGGCGTCGTCCTGTTTGGATTTGACGACTCTCTCCTGTGTGAGTCTGACGAGTCCCAATGAGGCTTCCGAAATGGTGTCCGGTAAGAGTCGCCTTCCCCCCGGTCTGGGTGCATTGTCGGCTGGTGTATTTTGGTGTGCTTCGCATGGGTGCGTGGGTGGTTGGGGTGTTCCGCTCTTGAATAATCTCGAACGCAGAGGCTAACCGTGATAGCTGTGACAAGCTTTATAGTTCGTGTCGCCACACGTCGTACCCGGTTTGGTGCACGAGACGCAGTATCTCGGTGAGAAAGGTCTTGAACGGTACTCCCACCGCTTGCTTGCGGGCTCGGATCCGGTCGAACAATTGTTCGAAATACCATGGGCGCAAGAAAAACGTTAGAAACTCCTGGCGGAAATATGTCCATTGAATATCATTAATTATCATATACACATCCGAAATGTGTAGATTAACTTGAGGCTTGACCTTAACTTCCATGCACGCTACCTCCTAAGCCGACAGAGCGAAATTTGACTAAGCAGGTGGCCAAGTGAAACGTGATTGTGATCCGGAGATGAAGATCCCTCGGTAAAAATCCGCGTGATGCACAGTCCGCGGAATTGACCCAAGTGCGAATGTGTTTCCAGTAGCTACGTAGACAAGCATCCAGAATCTCAGCAGTCCTATTGCAAACATTCCAAGTCTGAAGGGGTGATGAGAGCCAATGCAGCACAATTTCTGGGTCAGACCAATACGAAGTACTGGAAATAGGAATCGTTAGTACTTGTTTAACCAAAGACATCAAATTGGAAAGAAGATGGGCTGCATTCTATTTGAGCCGCGGAACGGATACAGGATTGATGGACGCAACACGGGTTTTGGAGACGATCAGTCAGACGACATAGTCATTATTGAGTTTCACGAGACTGTAAATAGAAGCGGCTAATGCACGAAACGACGCGTCTGGAAATCCATGCAGCTTCGTTGCCCGAAGAGGTGAAGATATGTAGCGGGATATGCGACACGTTTCGAGGAAATTAACTTCTGCTACAAACTGTTGCCAACGGAAATATAACTGCGGGGGTAGTCGCGAGAAAGCTCAGAGCTCTCAGCCAGCTGTCATGAAAAGAAACCTTTAGAAATACAGTTGGTGGCGCAAGTAAACCTAGGAGATCGTAGTTCTCCAGGCAGCAACATCCGTTTTGTGAAAGAACCTGTGGCATTAGGAACGGTCAGCTTGAAAGAAAAATCGTCCGCAGCCGGGTTCCAGCGTATTCCAAGAACCTGAGTTGGGCTCTCTTCTTCTAGAGCTTCAAATGGATACTAACAAAATGTGTTTGGCAGCGACTTTAGTCGTGGACAACATTTTGAACTCCACTTTCTAAGTTTAATTTGAGCTCGGCTCAATAACAAAAGCAATTCAGACTTGAATGCGATGAGATCGTCGATATTATCGCAGCCAGTCGTAATATCATCCACTTAAGCGTCTCTTACAAACACCGCAGCAGCCTTCAGATTTGCTTGAGAAATCGAACAAACAAAAACGTTGAAGAAGGTAAACCATACGTCACGGTCAGAAGTAGGTAATGATCCAGTATCCTTTCGCCAGACGAAACGTTGGTACTGCGTGTGATCTTCTGAAACCAGGATCCCTCTAAACATTCTCTCAATGTCCGTACAGAATACATAGCGATGCTGACGGAATCATCGATATAAGCCAGTTAAATCCCTTTGAATAGGTGGTCCAGTGTTGTAACGAACCCTTGGACCAGGGCTCGTTACATTCAGTAGATACACGTAACATTTAAGTAAGCACAAGAGATGCCTAGATGTAAGTTACTTGCTCATATATAATCTATACACAAGAACACAAACACAATACAGCATATTTTGTAAATTCCAAACCAAAAACACGTATACCATACACCTGACACTGTCCCACGCGCCGAGTCAATGACCAAAAGTGCCAAATCTACACTCAGCTCATTTCTCGGTGCAACCGAGGCAATGACCGTGTCGATGGCACGCGTGGAAAACCCGACACCACCTCCGTAACCACAAACTTGCGGACTCAGCCTTCGAGATCGGCCTTAAATAGCCCGAGCCCTCGATCAATCTGGGCAGTCCATCGCCTATCCTAAACAGTAACGGCAGTCCATCCGCCGCGGTTACTAGAACAAGTCCAGAACAAGAATCACACGACACAAAGACAATTAAAAATACAATAAAAAGCATTAAAGAAAACACATCAAAACTCAACCACCCAAGTGTCATCATTTCTTCGCCGAGCGCGAATACAAATAAGGTAACCCGAAAACATATTACCGCACACACCAAAACTCAGGTGTCAGCGTTTTTCCTTTCCTCGCCAAGGGCGATTACAAAATTACCCGCACGGTAACCAAATACTTAACCCGCTCCACTTTCGGTCTCACGGCCAAGCCCTTGCCCTAAACTTCCAGCAAACTACAAAATTTCTTGTGGAAAATCCTGGACAGACTGAGCCTACCTCAGCCTGAGATAGGTATCTTACAGTGTAGTCGTGAATTGAGTGAATATCACTTGCAGTCCTCCCCGGAGCCATCGAATACAACTCGGCATCGAGTGGTAGTTCTATTTGGTTTAAATACTGCGTGGTGGGCTAAGTTATTGTAACTGACGAGATCCTAGTCTACGGTTGTCATATGTCAACTCCATATGTCCTCGTTGAAGGTAGTCCTCCATAAAGTCGACATATTGTTGTTTGAACGCCGGAAACTTTCGAAATTTCCATTCGAGTGACGAAAAGCGGCATTAGGCTTGCGGCAATGTGGCCCCCATCGGCGGAGCGGTGGGGGCGTCTTCTGCGACGAGCTCAACATCAGTCTCTGCTTCAGACTTCCGGATCACTGTAGCGTGTTCCAGGCAGAGGTCGTAGCCATCAAGGAGGCGATTTCTATCGTCTCCAAACTCTCTTTAGTCGGACACTCAGTGTGCGTCTTCTCGGACAGCCAAGCAGCCCTCAAGGCACTTGGCTCAATTTCGTCGGACTCAGCGACCGTTAACGACTACCGCAGGTCTCTAAATGAGACTGCAGAGCAGCTGGACCTCTCCCCATTATGGGTCCCAGGACACAGGGACATTGTTGGTAACGATGCCGCCGACGAGCTAGCTAGGTAGGGCACTACTATACCTCTCCTGCCGGAGAGGGAGCAAGTAGCGATGCCTTTGGCTACGTGCAGGCTATTAACGCACGAGACATTCGAGCAAATTTCTGACAGGCGATGGCAGCTGGCCATCACATGTAAAACTTCAAGAGCGATCGTTCGAAAAAACGCTCGGAAGAGCTTTATAGACTCAGCAGAGCACATTGCTCCGCCGTCACCCGAGCCATCACGGGGCACTGGCAGATCGGCACACACGCTGCAAGACTGCCGATCCCTCACAACGACTTCAAAAGAATATGTCTATATGTATCATATGTCCGCGCGGAGATATGACGCCAAACTGCGAGCGAAGATATGTCGTTTAAAAAAAGACGTCGTGTTTGAAAAGACACATCTCCGCGCGGATATATGTATGACGATCTGAAACAACATATCTCCGCTAAATTCTGGGCGGACATATGTCGTTTCTAAACCGACATATCTCCGCGCGGAGTTTTGCGTCATATCTCCGTGCAGAAAATGTATGGGCGGAGATATGTTGCGCGGACTTATGTCGTTATCCTGTATGATCTCGTCTGTGTTGTCGGATAATGTACGCAACTCGATTTGTTTAATCAGAGAAAGAGCTTCACCATCGAGATAGGACTTTAAGTAATGAAACTTGATTGAGCCAAGGGGCGTCGTAGAATTCCACAGGGTCGAATGTCCAAGAAGTTGTCAAACCAAATCCAAAATGAAAGCCGGGGGTCGTCAATGTTTTATTCCAGTTTATTCGCAATATTCGTATATTGTATGTACAAAAGGGGTGATCGCGTGCGAAAAAACCCGTGTCGCTTAGAGTGTAGAAAACGAATGGTAATGAAGTTGCGCTCAAGCTGCCGAGGGCTGCTGGCAGCGAGAGCGGGAGCGTACGTAGATGGAAGTTGCGCTCAAGCTGCCGAGGGCTGTCGGCAGCGAGAGCGGGAGCGTGATCGTGGGCGGGAGCGTGCCCGTGGTGAAATTGAGCGTGAAGAGAGCGTCGCCGGAGGGAAAAATGCTCATAAGCATGAGGGCGCGAGCGAGGGCAGCCGCTTGCGTAGCTGGAGTGCTAACACTGAGGTGTGGCTGGAGTGCCCACAGAGCGGTTGCCCCGCCAGCGCCGTCCCCACTCTGAACATTCTCCCCCCCCCCCTTGAAGGATTGCAAAGAGTTTTTAGGTCTGCGTGCACGCACCAGACACAATCCACCCAAACACCGTGCTTTGGGCCACGGGAAGGCCGTCTTCGCGAGCGAGGAAGCCCGGCTAGATGACCTTAGGATACAGGTCCGCTCCCAAGACGAGCGAGATGGTCGCCGGCTTGTGGAATTCAGCATTGGCCAGCTTCAAATCCTCGAAGCGAGCCCAGACAGTGTCGCTCAGGGGACGGATTGGGGTGCGGACGCGGAGACGAGGCTCGATTTTGAAGACGGCCTCCCACTGGAATCCTTCCGTCTTAGCCCGGATCATGGCGGTGCAGACTCTTTCATCCCCGATACAGGTGGTAGGCAGCTTCAGTTCCTTGGCTTCAGTTCCGATGCAGCTGACCGGCGTACAGGGATCGATGAGGGCGATCGTGCTGTGCGTCCTCTGTTGCACCGCGAGGACCACCCGTGCCGTCGGAAGGACGTTTATGCTCCGGTGCTGGAGCAAGGAGTGCACTGTCGGGGCCGGATCCCCGAGGACGGGGCGGCTGACCGGACGCCGAGGTCGTCGCTCTGCGCGGGCAGTTGAAGGTGGAGGCGACGAAGCCGAAGAGAAGCCGGCGGGGCGCCGCGGTCCTGGAAGGTGGAGCAGTGTGTGGTGGTTCTTATCGCACTTCTTGCACCGGTCTCCACTGCGGCTGTCCTTGCCCGAGTGGGCGTGAGCCAGGCAATTCGAGCAGTACTTGTGCAACAACACTGCTCGGAGCCTTTGCTCGCCGCTCATGCGTATGAATCGCCGGCAATTCCTCAACGGGTGGACTCCTGGGCACACTCGGCACTTGAACGAGGTCCTACCTCGTGCCGGTGTGCCATCGAATTTGCGGCTTGCCCGGGACTGCGCGGAATTTTTTTGGTGCCATGGCTATAATCCGGAAGATGACTGTGATGGAAGAAAAGAGTCAAGGAGGGATTAGTAAATTGCTGGCACGGATTGTCAACGATTCGAAAAGGGAGCTTTTGGAACTGCTTAGAATCTACGTGGAATTAAGCTGGATTAAGCGGATTCTTATGGATCGGAGCCTACGCGAGGGTAGGTGGAAGGGACTTCCGAATCCATAGGCAGCAGAACCACCTTCGTGATCGGTCTCTTGATAAGGCCGCGGGTTGTGAGTACGTCTACCACACGGACCTTTTCATCGGGTCCCGGATACGTGTTCTGAACACGGCCGAGACGCCATTCGTGGGAGGGGATGTTTTCCTCCTTGATCACCACGAGGTCTCCAACCTCGAGGTCTCTTATCGGATGCTGCCATTTGTTACGCTTGTGCAACTCTCGCAGGTACTCTGTCTTCCAGCGCGAACAAAATTGCTGGTTGAGAGCCTTGAGGTGTTGCCAGCGGTTTAGGATTAGGGAGGCGCTCGCCTGTATTTCGGGCTCTGCCACGGAAAGTAGCGGCCCACCAATAAGAAAATGACCTGGGCTCAAAGCCAACGGGTCCGTTGGGTCCTCAGACATAGGAGCGATTGGTCGCGAGCTAAGGCATGCCTCAATTTTGGAAAGAAAGGTCGCGAACTCCACTAATGTGTATTTGGATCCACACATCGACCGTTGGAAAAGAGCCTTGAAGCTCTTCACACCCGCTTCCCATAAGTCCCCCATATGTGGGGCCCCTGGAGGGATGAATCGCCACGTTAGCCCCTGCTGGCTGTACACCGCAGAAGTCCTAGTGCGAAGGCCTCGAGAAGGTCCAGAAGAGAAGGGCCAGAGAGCGGGATGCGCCGACAAAATTCCTCCCGTTGTCGGAGTGGACTTCGTGGGAACAACCTCGTCTCGCGACGAACCGGGCGAAGGCGGCTAGGAAGGTGTCGGTGGATAAATCGGACGTGGCCTCTAAGTGGATGGCCTTCGTGGCAAAACAGACGAACACGCACACATACCCCTTTGAGATGCGACAGGCGCGTCCTGTAAAACTTTTCACGTCGAAAGGACCGGTGAAGTCGACTCCGGTGCATGTGAACGGCCGCTAAAATGTAACTCGCGAGGAAGGAGGTCGCCCATTAATTGGGTTTGGAGTCGCTTGCGATGGATGACGCAAACCTTACAGGAGTGGATCACTGCCCTCACTACGTGGCGAAGTCGAGGGATCCAGTATGTTGCCCGGAGAAGGCGGATGACCAGCTGGTTCCCACCATGTAGGGATACGTGATGGGTGAATCGGAGAGACATGCGGGTGGTAGAAGGATTGGATGCCGTTCGTTGTAGGCTATGGACGCCGAGGCTCGGACTCGGCCACTTGCCCGCATGACTCCGTTCTGGTCCGGGAACGGATTAAGGTTCTGAAGGGAGCTCGTAGCCGGGAGTGGCTGCTTGTTTACAAGACAGCGATGCTCCGCCGTATAATGGAAGCGTTGGGTCGTGATGGTGACAGCTTGGAGAGCTGCAGCGACCTCTTTACTGTCTAGCTCGGTGGAGACTTGGACTGACGTTGTTTGCTTTCTAGCGCGCTGGACGAACCGCCGAACGTAGGCGATCACGCGCAGAGCGCGTCCGAATTCGTAAGATCGACTGAGGATGTCCGAGGCGGTGTCAGTGGCGTGGTGGACCTTGACGGCTCGTTTCTCCAAGTCGGTCTCACGGATTGAGTCCCGTGGACAAGGCCATTCCGACTGCGGACCACGCAGCCACGCAGGGCCATGCCATCACATGTCATTGACGACCAGGTCAGTGGGTCCGAGTCCTCGACTGGCGAGGTCGGCCGGATTGTCCTCGGATCGGACGTGGCTCCATCGTTCGCGGGGCCAACAGCGAGTGATTTTGGCGACTCGATTCCCTACAAAAGTGGTCCAATCACATGCCGGCCGGCTCAACCAGGCCAACACAATAGTGGAATCGGTCAAAAAGTACACCTGGCTGGTGTCGAGCGGCATTTGAGGAAGGATGGCCACGGAGAGTTCTGTCAGAAGGACAGCTCCGCACAGCTCGAGTCGAGGCGACGAGACTGTTTTCACGGGGGCAACGCGGGTTTTGTCTGTGAGAAGGGTACACACAATGCCCTGCGAACGCTCAACTCGGACGTAAATCGCTGCCCCATAGGCACGTTGAGATGCGTCGCAGAACCCATGTATTTGTACCTTGGCCATCGGACAGACGTAATCACCGCGAAATGCGGATCCCTTGGATGGCCGGAAAGCTTTTCAGGAATGTCTCCCAGGCTTGAGACAGATCGTTAGGAAGGACGTCATCCCATCCTAACTCTCTCAACTAAATCTCTGGCATAAATATTTTCGCTTGGACGACGAAGGGGGCAATCCATCCCGCTGGATCAAAGAGCTGCGCGATCTGGGACAGCACATTGCGCTTCGTGCAGGATTCTCGCTCGTTTAAGGCGGGAGGCGAAAAGAAGAACTCGTCGGCACTGGCTTGCCATCGGATTCCCAACGTGTTAGCGATACTACTCTCTTCCAGCTCTAGGAAGTCAGCGCGGAGTAAGTGGTGGACTGGAATGTCGCGCAGAACGCCCTTATGGTTAGCTGTCCACTTTCGGAGCGGAAACCCTGCACAGTCGAGTGCTTCGCGTAGTTCAGCAATGGCGGAAATTGCCTGAGACTAAGAGTGAGCACCAGCGAGCACGTCGTCCACGTACATGTCGCTCTCCAGGATGACGCTTGCCATAGGCAGCTGTGGACGAACCTCTTGTGCGAGTTGCTTGAGGATGCGGAGGGCGAGGTACGGTGCGCAGTTGACTCCGAAAGTGACAGTGGTGAGCTCGTAGTCACACACGTCCCCGTTACGGTCGCGAAACAGTATTCGCTGATAGGGCGTGTGTTGGGAAGCCACTTGGATTTGCCGATACATCTTGTTGATGTCGGCATTGAAAACGTAGCGGAAGACGCGCCACCTCAGGATTTGCATGGTCAAGTCAGACTGAAGGACTGGCCCAGCATGCAATGTGTCGTTGAGGCTTTTCCCGTTGGAAGACGGGCTGGAGGCGTTGAAGACTACGCGCAGTTTGGTTGTGGTGCTGTCGGGTTTAAACACGGCGTGATGTGGCAGGTAGAAATGGCCGGAATCATGACTAGGTGTAACCGCTGTCATGTGGCCGAGCTCTGAATATTCCTGAATGACGGCGTCGTACTGCTTCTTGAGCGGCAAGTTCCGCTGCAGCCGCTGCTCGTTTCTAAGGAGCTGGGCCTGGGCCGCGCTTCTGGAGTGGCCTAGCTCGACCTTTTCTGGACGCGAAAGGGAGAGTGACAACGTATCTCCCATCGGGGGTTCGTTTAGTGGTCTGGAGGAAGTTTTCCTCGCACACTGAATCGAACTCGCTCGTCGGTCTCCCCGGAAGGTCCTCCACCTCCCAGAATTTGGTGAGAAGCTTCTCGAGTCGGACACCCGAATTAAACGAGAGCTTCGTGGTGAAGGCGGAAACCGTTCGAGCCGAGTCAGCTGATACCGGACCGGATAGGACCCATCCGAAGATGGTCTCTTATCCCAGCAGCGAGCCACAAATGGCAGACTGGAAGCCGCACAACAGGATAGAAGGAAGGATGTCAGCGCCTAGAAGCACATCAATCTGCGAGCTTCGGTGGAAGGAGGGGTCTGCCAACTGGAGGTTTGGAAGGTTATCCAAGAAGTGCTGCGGTATCGGATATGAAGGAAGGTTGTCTGCTAATTGAGGCAGAACATATGCCGTGGTCTCGATCTTGAGGCCCGGCCTGGAGGCGGCCCCGATCATGAAGTGGCAACGCTTTTGCGCCTTAGCCGCTACGGTTTTGGTTTAAACCCGCGACTTGAGCCTGGATAGCTTCGAACGGTGGCTTTATGATGTTAAAGAGACGTTCAGTGAGGAACGTCGCTTCGGAGCCTGAGTCGATCAGAGCGCGGGCACGGAAATTGGTCCCCAGGTGGCAAATATTAATGAGTGCTGTGCCCAGAAGAACGGTACTTGTGCTGGAGGAGATATAGCTGTGTACGTTGGGCTGAGAATTGGACGAGCTGGGGGTTTGGGCGAACGTTGAAACCGCCATGTTGGACGGAGGCGCGGAACGATGCAGAAGCGTGTGATGCCTGGCTCCACAAGTGGAACAATTGTGGCTACTTTAGCAGTCGCGAAGCTGATGGCCTCTTGCGAAGCAATTTAGGCACAACTGTTTTGTCTTGATGCAATTGGAACGTGCATCAGCGGACATGTTGAGAAGCGCGGACATAGTCGGATTGGGTGATTCTCCTTGGAACAGAGATCACACGTCCTCTTCTTCGGACTCACTTGGTTCTTGAAAGAAAGAACCTTGTTCGGCACCGAACTGCCGTGCGACCGGAATAGATTGGATCGGTTGCAAGAAGTGGATGGATTCTGGCCGCCTTGGGAGGGTGGCGGATTCATAGCCACTCGGGAAGTGGAAGTGTCGCTTTCAATAGCTTCGAGCGTCAAAGAGCGCTGAGTGAGGAATGAGTCGATTTCCTTCCAGGGCGGCACTTCCTTCTTGTCCGTCACGGACGCTTCGCATAAGGCGCGGCTTAGCTTCGGCAACTTTGAAGCGCAGATGGTCACAAGCAGACTATCCCAGTTGTCCGTGTAAACGTTGGAGACCGCTAGCGCATTTAGGACTCCCTGAATCGTACTTTGAAGTTCCTTCAAAGCACGACTGCATTCGGAAATTACGCGGGGCAAGAAGAGGAGGATATTAATTTGGTTGGTCACCAGAAGCCGATTATTTTCATATCGACTGCGGAGAGCCAACCAGGCGGACTCGAAACCGTCATTCGTGAGTGGGGATTTCTCTACAATGGCCTTTGGATCGCCCCTGGTCTTCTCGGTGAGGTAGTATAAATTCTCTACCGGAGATAATTTGGAATTATTTATCACGACCGCGGTGAACAGATCCCGGAATATGGGCCAGCGGACGTAGTCCCCTGAGAAAACCTCAATATTGACGGGAGGCAGTCGACAGCCGCCCTGTTGGACTGGCTGTGCGGGAGGAAGGACTGCGGAGGGGGCCAGCTGGTCATTGAGGTAGCTGAGACACTGCTCAAATACCCCATAGCATTCGCCATATGTTTCCCGGATGTCCGCTTGGATTTCTGGATCCTCGTCAGTCATCACCGCGGAGCAGGCCTTGTATTCGGCCTCGACGTCTGTCCACATGCTGAGGATTTGGCCTCGGCGGACCTCGGACAGAGGGCGGATGGTGCGGCAGTGATGCGCTCTGCCAGGTGGGACAGTCGGCCAATGGCGGCTACCAATTTGGTCCGAGCGGCAGAGGTGGCGGATTGAGCCATGGTGGTGAAGTGGCGAGCGCTGACGGGACTAGTGAGGCAGCCTTTCGGATCCTGTTTAGTCACCGATGGAACCTTAAGGGTCACCGGAGACGGGAATAGGACCGATTTGGTCCTTGTAGCAGGGCTGCTACTGGCTGCTCTCGGAGTGAGGGATGCCTTGATTGGCTGTGTCGGAGTAGTTCCGGAGGCGGACGAGGTTCGTAGCCGGTTGGACTAGGTCACAGAAAAAAATTGTTTGCCGTCCTTGTGACCTGTTGGCATAATTTGGAATTACCCACGCAAGAAAAAAAATATTTTTTTTTTGTTTGTGAATCAAAAAAAACTTGGAGATTTTTTTTTGGACGTGGTCGGATTAATTAATTATTTAATTTATTTTTTTTTTTCTATTCGGATGAACGCCGGGTTCGGATGCCGATAGTTTTTGGGCCACCTCTCACTCTCGGAACAAAAAAAATACCAAACCACGAAACACAATTTGCCAATTTGTTAGCTAAAATGCCAAATAATTACGGAGAATGCGCCGTGCCTTGGTCGCGAGTAATTAATTTGGACTCTGGAGAATGTGGGAGGAAATGGAGACCTTACGAAAAGTGGCAGGAGGGCACGAATTTCACTTAATCCCTTGCGCGGAGTGGTGGAATGCGGTATTTAATTGGTTTGGTATTTTGTTGAATGTGTGTATGTATGTATATAGTTGGGAGCCAACTATGCAATTAAATGTAATAAATAAATAAATAAAATAAATAATAAATTTAATTAGGAAAACACAGGTAGCTGGATGGATAATTTTATTGTTGCTGGAATGTGTATATGTTGGTATGTGTGTGTGTTCACTTGCACTTGGGTGTGCCAGTGTATATTGTATTAGGGTAGGGCGCGGATGGAATGCTCTTGGAGACATGTATATTAATGTACCTCAGGGAAAGAAGTATATGTCCATTGATATTATTGAAAAAAAAAATATTAAGAACAAAGATAATGTTTTGGACTTTTTTTTTATTTAACTAGTAAAAGTACATATTAACATAAAAATAACAATTTTATTTTCATAAGCTTTTGGGTTTGCTAAATATTTAGTGAAAAAAGTTTAAGTTCATATGAAATAAGTATATGTCCATAATAAGTGAAAATTCAAAATAGTAATGAAATAATTTTTTTAGATTTTTTTTTTTTTAATTTTTAATAGTATATATGCTTTTCTTTTTTTAGTGAAAATTTGAATTATCCGGGTTGGCATGGAGGTTGCCAAATTTTTGAGAATTTTAGGGTTAATTTGATGCCATTCCTGGAGCAATGCTCTTTTCATGTCATTTACCGTATCAAACTGGCTTCCATCCTTGTAAACTTTGTTGGATAATATTCCCCAAATATCTACTATTCGGCTTAGGTCCGGGCTGATTGCTGGCCACTGCAAAAAAGGGTATCCTCCTATCATCCAAAAAGTCGTTTGTTTTACGTGCCGTATGGATTCGCGCGTTGTCTTAATGGAAAATCCACTCATCCCCGTAAAGGTTTCCAGCAAATTCAATCTGTACTGTTTCTAACAACTCTAAAAAGATTTCTCCATTGGTTCTGGTTCGTATAAAACAGATTGGAGACTTTCTACTATTCCCAAATCCAGCCTAAACCATCAATGATCCTCCACCGTGGTTTTGCCTATGGCAGTGCTATCATGGTTATCTTTTATCGCGCCAATACTTTTGGCAGGAGTCAGGGCACTGTCAAGTTACATTTTCTAACGTCCGAAAATATAACTTTAGTGAAATCCTGTGACCAAAATTTTGTATTTTTCAGCAAGTCCTAGTCGGGCGGTTATGTGGCGCTCAATATCCTCGCTACAGAGTCGCGGGAAGCATATCTAACCGTTTCGTTTTCCTTTAAAATTTGATTTATACGTATTTTGGATGTATCAAGCTTCAGTTTACCTTTGATATCCATGCAAGACTTGTTTTTTTGAACGGCTAGACGCCGAATTTGCCTCTTGCACCGTGCATCGATTTCCGTGGGTCTGCCGCTCCTCTTTATTCTCGCATACATTTCAGGATTTTTAAGAAAGTTTGCTATGTGTGTCCATGCCGATTTAGTCTGGTGGCAATATAAGAAACATTCTTGCCAGATTCGGCAAGCCCTTTGATCAGACCGCGATCTTCAAATGCCTTCCACGTGGCATTTTACCGTAAAATCTAAATTTGAACACACATTTTTCATTCCAAACGGGTAAAGACAATGTTACTTACTTTTTCTGAATAAAGAAATTTTTGGATCACACTTCTTACTTTGACCACACGCGAAAGCTCAATAATCTCAGCTTGGACATATACTTATTTCCTTCGAAAACCACGAGTTGCTACACAAATTTTTTCAAACGGTACAAATAACGAAGCGCAAAAGGAATACTGGACTGCGAGATCTTCATAAGAGATACAAGAACAAACTGGCATGCCTACAACAAATTTACCGTTACCTTCATAGAAAATATAAGCAAATTAAAAAGTGGACATATACTTCTTTCCCTGAGGTAGGTGTGTGTGAATTCACTTGCACTTGGAGCGTGCCAATATATATATTATTGGGGTAGGCCGCGAATGGAACGCAAGCCGCTCTCATGGGCTGGAATGTGCGTACATACATAGGCGCGGAATACACTTTTATTTAATATAATTTATTAAATAATTAATTATTTTGTTAAATAATTTGTCCGCGAGTTATGGACGGACACAAGAAACCGAAGAAAAACTACCGTATCACTGGTAATTCGAAGTGAAGTAGTGGAGAACGGCCGGAATTGCCGATAATATGGCGGTGGCGAAGTTTGAAGCAACACGGATAACGGAGTTGGCGAGATAGTACATATATAAGATTATATATATGTACTTCAGTCGCGGCACTTGGAACTTGCGGAATTTTCTTTGGAGCACAAACGAAATTGAGGCGGTTTGTGGTAAAGGAAAGCGTACTTATCTTGTAGTGAAGGCGATGCCGTGCTCGAAGGCTGGAGAAGTTGCTTTTAGGGGAAGCAAAAGAATCCGGCTCGAAGGACCAATGATTGAGCCATGGGGCGTCGTAGAATTCCACAGGGTCGAATGTCCAAGAAGTTGTCAAACCAAATCCAAATGAAAGCCGGGGGTCGTCAATGTTTTATTCCAGTTTATTCGCAATATTCGTATATTGTATGTACAAGGGGTGATCGCGTGCGAGAAAAACCCGTTTCGCTTAGAGTGTAGAAAACGAATGGTAATGAAGTTGCGCTATTTACCACCTCAGCACCTATCCTCACCCTCGCCCCGCCGAAACCACTTCGGCTAGCATAAGCAGGCCCCGACATCAACAACGTCGACGCTGCAACAAAGTTGCACCGGCTCAACTTACACAAACAAATACCAGACCTCAGCAACCAAACATCCTTTCCAATTGAGGAATGGGGAGTAAGCAGATTCTCTGCCAGCCAAAAGAGCAAGGCCAGCAAATTGTAATTAAGTTGGAAACCAAGAAACGAAATATAGAATCAGAATTATTTTGAAACTCAACCACTCCGGGTGTATTTATTTCCGCAAAACCACTTTCCTGCAACAAATCTCCCAAAGAACCTCAACCGATACACTTGGATCATAACTGGCGCAGTCGGACACTCTAGTTAAAGGACGGAAATCTGGAGGAACTAGGACCTTAGAGGACCGAGACAGCGAGAGAGAATCACGCAAAAGAGATGTATTGGAAAATAGCGACACTAATAACCCTGTAAGGAAAGATATCGAAAAAATATGTACGTGTGAGTAGAGTGACGTGAAATGGAGAAGAAATAAAATGTAATAAACCCTCAAAGGGAGAACGAAAAGTGAAGGAATGCTATGGTGAGCAGTGAAATGGGCAATCATTAAAAGAGAGATAGTAGGGCACATCGGCCAGGGCAGTGGATTCGAGTTATTCGGACCAAAACGAACATAATAATGCAAATAAATTGTCAGAGAAGAGTGAGGAGAAAAGAGTGCAAAAGTGTCGTGGAAAAATGTTGAGCGGTGGACAGCGGCCCGAGAGGGAGCGGTTCGATCATGCGAGGTCGAGCGGCGGCGGGTCGATCGTTGCGGTTCGATCGGCCGCGGTTCGACTGAGTGCGGTTCGATCGGCGGCGGTTCGGCCGAGTGCGGTTCGAGCGGATGCGGTTCGACAGCGAGTCGAGCAGTTGCTGTCGGTTCGACGTCAGGCCGAGGTGCCGATACGATCATAGAATCGGGTGCATGAGTAATTGTGCCAAGGATCGGGTCGTCGGAGGGGGCTACAGCAGCGACGGTTTGGTTCGACGGAAACGACGCCAGACACTCGGTCGGGTCGAGTCGAGCATCGAACGGTCGAAGACGACACACACACAACATGGAGACAGGGCCGGCACGAAAAGATAAACTGCATAAAAAGACAAAGAATAAAACACCGAAAATGGTGAGGGGCAAGACTCCGCGAGGGAGGCGATATAATTAAAAAGATACGTAATCCAAGTCACTCACATGCGTAGGGCAAAAGTACTGTAACGCACAGTGCGGACGCCTAGTGTAGGGGTGACAAGGGCAAAAAGTGAAGAGTCGATTACAAGTTCCCAGTCACTCACATGCGTAGGGCAAAAGTACTGTAATGCACAGTGCGGACGCCTAGTGTAGGGGTGACAGGGAGATGGAACAAGGAAACGCTACCAGGGGAGACACGACTGTCCGCAATTGGTTACAGATACTGTAACGCACAGTACTGTGACTAGCTTCAGCGTGTAGGTAAAGCCACAAAGTAAATAAAATAAAAAGTAAAGAGTCTATTACAAGTTCCAAGTCACTCACATGCGTAGGGCAAAGTACTGTAATGCACAGTGCGGACGCCTAGTGTAGGGGTGACAGGGAGATGGAACAAGGAAACGCTACCAGGGGAGACACGACTGTCCGCAATTGGTTACAGATACTGTAACGCACAGCACTGTGACTAGCTTCAGCGTGTAGGTAAGGCCACAAAGTAAATAAAAAGACGCACATAAGGCGATCGAATAACTATAAATGAAGAATAAACCATTTCACGGCACACCATGTTATTAGAAAACTACGATTGGAAAAAAATACTCATTATAATCAATTGCAGACTCCATTTCATGGGCACAAGGACACACAAGGACAAACTAAATCTAGTATAAACGCTTAAGTACACACGCACACACATACACATATACCTACTAATACATAAGTACGCTATATATATATATATACACACGCAAAATCATACACACAAACACTATAAATACGTAGAATAAGAAAAGAGAATATTCAAAATAGATTATATGTCAAAGGAAAGCAGTAACCAAAGGGTTATTCCGGTAGACACGGAAGCTTCAGTAGCAAGTGACGAGAACCAGGGACAATTAGAAATGAGCCAACCCAGCAACACAAAAAGTTGCTCGAAGCGGTTCGAGTCATAGAGCTAGTGGAGATTATACCAAAGTGTGAAGGAAGTGTAGAGAAGTTAGATGGGTTTATATCAGCGGTAGAACAGATAAGGTCAGTGGTAGGAATTATAGCCCTTAGGGCTATAAGAAAAAAAAGTAATAGGAGCGGCAGATAGGGCATTGGAGTTGAATGAGGTAGATTTGAATTGGGACAACATTAAGAAGGCATTGCTGTCTCATTTTAGAGATAAGAGATCCGAGCAGGATTTAATCATGGCTCTTACACACATAAAGGAGAAAAAATTGGATTTAGAGCCACTATATCAAAAGGTGTTGGAGTTAAGAAAGGCACTCGTCAGCTTGGGTAAGGCCAAAGAGCCGAACTCGTTGCTAAGGAAGGAAAAAACCAAATGGTACGAATACATAGCACTAAACGCCTTCCTCTCGGCTATAAAGGGGCCGATAGGGCTAACAATTAGGAATATCCATGTAGATGACATTTCAAAGGCATACGAAGTAGCCTGTAGAGAGAAAGAATTTCTATACTCTAGATGGGCCGGAACAGGAGGTAAAAAAAGTACCCGACAACAGAGAACCAGGCTAAGGAAACTAAAGAACCTTTGGCGCAAGAGCACGACAGGGAAAGAAACTCCAGACGCCAGGGGCGCACCCGGAAACGCCAAGTTGGCCACAGTACCAATGGGGAGTCAACGATCAATCATCGTTTTGGGTTCGTCTACCCAATGGGACGAAACCCCTTCAGGGGAGCTCCCTTTATGCAGAACGAACAAGCAGGGTACACTAGGCGTCCATATCGGAACCAGCAGAATAGGAACCCTAGATGGGGCTACGACCAACAGAACAATGGAAGGCGTTGGGGCCAGAACAATCGCCAAGAGCAATTAGCGATCCAGGCACCACAAGACGCAGGAGAAGTGGACAGTCAAGGATGTCTAGAATGACAAATAACACAGGGCAGTCATATAACTCCAACAATTCCAGACAGTCGTATGCAGCACAGCAGACACCTAGTACCTCAACTAGAGTTAGCGGACAACCCGCAGTTGGTCAGCTACACAATATTCAGGAAGAGGACGGAAATTTTCTCCAGACAGCCTCGAACAAAAGCACAGGATACCTAGGAGAAAAGAAGAATCAGTCGACCCTGCCCTATATAGTGGTTAGGCTAGCAGCAGACAAAAATATTAAAATGCTTATAGACACAGGATCCACATTTTTTCTTTCATAAGACCGGAACTAATACCCGCAGAACACATTAGAAGATTAAAAAGAGCCAATAAAAATAAAAACAATCGTACGATCCCACGAAGTACAGAAAGAGACAGTCTTAGCCATGTTCAGAGAACTAGGAGGAGTAGGGGAGATGAGACTGCTCCTCTTTAAGTTTCATCAGTTTTTTCGATGGACTGGTAGGAATAGACATACTACAACAAATAGGAGCAGTAATTGATGTAGACAAGCGACAACTGCGTACAGCGGCGATAGAAACACAGATATGGCAGACGCAATACAGAGCAACGGAGGTATATACGATAGAAGCGGGCACAAAAAGGGTTATACAGGTGCCGGTACAGTTACAAGATGGGGAGTTCATAATTAACAAAACGAAAGTAAAACCTAATATGGAAATATCAGAAGGCCTGTATAAGGCAACAGCAGGATCGAGTCAGGTAGAGATAACCAACTATTCGGAAGAGGACCAGGATCTGTTTCTGGAGGAACCACTAGTAGTTTCAGAACTAAAAGCTGGAGACCACATAGAAATAAATAACATAGAAAGCAGAAAAAGATATAGGGAAGAAAGGAATTCCGTTTCATAAAATAAGAACAGATCATTTAAACGAGGAAGAAATCACAGAACTAAAAAGACTATGTAAAAAATACCCATCGGCATTTTATATGGAGGGAGAGGACTTATCGTTCACAAACGTTGTCAAACATCAGGTGAGGACAACGGACGATATCCCGGTGTACTCAAGGCCATATAGATATGCATTCACAGAAAGACAGGAGGTGAAAATACAAATAGAAAACTTGCTGGAACAAAAGATCATTAGACACAGTCACTCCCCATGGAGTGCCCCAGTGTGGCTGGTGGCCAAAAAGAAGGATGCGTCAGGGCAGAGAAAATGGAGAATGGTAGTCGATTATAGGAAACTCAATGAAAAACTGATTAAGACAGGTACCCCATGCCAATAATAAATGACGTATTGGATGGGTTAGGAAGAGCCAAATACTTTTCGACGCTAGATTTGGCGAGCGGGTATCATCATATAGAGGTGGAGGAAAAGGATATACCAAAGACAGCATTCTCCGCGGAAGGGGGTCACTTTGAATACGTGAGGATGCCTTTCGGGCTAAGTAATGCCCCAGCGACGTTCCAGAGATTGATGAATAACCTTTTCGGGGAGCTGTTGGGGAAATATTGCCTTGTATATATGGATGACATCATGGTGTACTCCGCATCCTTACAAGAGCACATGAACGACTTGGACAGAGTGTTCGCAAAATTAGACAACGCTAACTTCAAACTACAGTTAGACAAGACAGAATTTTTTGAGAAAGGAGGTAGAATACTTAGGTCACGTAGTAACCCTAGAGGGAGTTAAACCGAATCCCAAGAAGATAGAAATAATAAAAAGGTTTCCAATCCCAAGGACTAGGAAGACAATAAAATCATTTTGGGACTCTTAGGATATTACAGAAAGTTCGTAAAGGATTTCGCGGCCATAACAAAACCACTAACGGGGCAGCTAAAAGGGAAGAAACCGGTACAAATTGATTAAGAATTCATAGAAACATTCGAAACATGTAAAACACTGCTGTGTAACGACCCCATTTTGCAGTTTCCCGACTTCTCGAAACCATTTATTCTTACAACAGATGCAAAGCAATTATGCCGTAGGAGCTGTCCTGTCCCAAGGACACTTGGGAGCGGACAGACCGTTGGCATATGCTAGTAGAACATTGTCGACACGGAAATAAACTACGCAACGATAGAAAAGGAGATGCTTTGCTATTATTTGGGCAATAAAGCAGTTCAGACACTATCTATTCGGACAGAGATTCAAGATAGTCACGGACCACAGACCGTTGACGTGGCTAATGAGTATAAAGGAACCAGATTCAAAGTTGGTTAGGTGGAAACTGCAATTGCTAGAATATGATTATGAAATCCTATACAAGAAGGGATCCCTCAACGTAGTAGCAGACGCCTTGAGTAGGATACAGCCAGAGACCAACATGATGGAAAACATGTCGGAAGTAGCGACTAACGGCGAAACCATACATTCAGCAGAAGAGGACTTACACCTCGGATTTCCCATATCAGAGAAACCACTAAACGATTATAATATTCAAATAGTAGTAAAAAAGGAACCCCAGCTAGAATATTGAAGGAAGTCCCCTTTAGAAACAAGATTAGGGTAACATGGACCGAGGATAACTTCGTAGAGGAGACAATAGGACACAGGCTTAAAGAGATTCTGAAGCCCAATAGAACGGTGGCAATTTTTATACCAGACGAGCTGGTTATAATTATACAGAATGCTTATTGTAAGTATTTCGCCTACAGCAGAATTTATAAAGCCATAAGATGCACATTTATACTACCAGAAATAGTAGAAAGGGATCAGCAGGAAAAAAGGCAGTCAAAAGAATATCATGAAAGAAATAATCATAGGGGAATAGAGGAAACGTTAATCCACCTCAGAAGAAGCTTTATACTTCCCACATATGAAGCCAATAATAGCACAGACGATTAACAATTGCGACAGATGTCAGAAAATGAAATACGATAGGAAAAACCCCAGAAAATAAAATATAGCATAACAGAAACCCCGGCCAAACCAATGCAAATAGTGCATATAGATTTATACTTTGTAAACAAAAAGTACGTCTTAACGGTCATCGATAAATTCTTCAGGTATGCGTGGGGATACACAATTCCAGCTAGGGACAGCATAAACGTAGTCACATCATTGAGGGACTTTATGGCGCTTTTCGGGATCCCTAGTAAAATAGTTTGCGATCAAGGAGTGGAATTTTCTTCTAATCTGTTCAAGGATTTTTGTAAGCAATATGAGATAGAATTGCACAAAACATCCTTTCAACAGTCCTCGAGTAACGCAACAGTCGAAAGATTACATTCAAAAATTACAGAAATTTACAGGATAATAATAGAGGAGAAAAAGGAAAAGAAGTTACAGGTAAAACACGAAGATATAGTGAAGGAAGCATTTATTACATACAACAACTCAATTCATTCGGCAACAAAGTTTACGCCGCACGAGCTGTTCACTCGAAGAACGCACAATTTTATGAGTAACGTGACATTCAGTAATGAGCACGATTATCTCCAAAAAATTAATGCATTCCAGGAAGAAATATACCCAAGGGTAAAGGAAAGGGGTACAAGAACAAAAAGATTAAAAAGAATAAAAGCAGCAAACGAAGACAGACAGGACCCAATAAAAAGTAAACACCAACGACACGATTTTTAGAAAAGAAAATAGGCGGGAAAAGCTAACACCAAGGTTCACCACACATAAGGTAGCAACCGACAACAATTTAACAATAAACACAACAAAACCACAGAAAATCCACAAGGAGAAAATTAGGAAAGTGACCAGAACTAATGATCAATAACAATTTCAGATGGGTTGCAGCGATGGAAACGAAAGGAACGTTTGAAATCAGGGAGTTAAAAGAGGATGAGCCTATTGCACAAATCACATTAGGACCAGCCAGGGTAATACAAAACATATAAAACCTTCATACACATAGTCCGACTAGATGAATATGTAAAGAGCGTCGACCATTTAGAGCAAACACTCAGGACTATACAAGAAGACAGCGAAACAAAAAGATTTAGTCAGGGCACTTCAAAACAAATTAGATCTGGTAAAAGGAAGAATAGAAACGATATCTCCCAGGAAGAGAATTAAGAGGGGATTGATTAACGGATTAGGTTCGGTAGTAAAAGCAATCACAGGAAATCTAGACGCAGAAGACGCAGATAAATTAGAACAAGAGATCAGAAGAGTACAGGAAGAGGAGAGAAGGTTAAATGAAGAAATAGGTACACACCAGAACATGGACAATAGCTTCATTATAATGTTTAGAAATTTAACGCAACATATTAACGAAGAACAGGTTAGGGTGAACTCTTTTTTATTAGCAGCTATAAAAACGTGATAAGTAAAACATTTGTGGAAGAGGACAAAAAAAGAATTTATAGAATAGAATACATCGACAGAATTTCAATCACGATAGACATGATAGCAATGAACCTCAACGAGGTAACGGAGAGCCTATTATTAGCAAGGGGTAGGAATAATCCCCAAATTCATATTAAATAAAGAAGAATCACGGAGAATTACACAGAATTTAGAAGACCAAAGGGTGCAGATACTATCAGAAGAACACATGTACGAATTTTTAGAGCTAAAAGCCATAATGAATGGTACGGACATAATATTTTCATTAAGCCTACCCATTTTAAGAAAGAAATGTATTTACTGAAAAGAATACTACCATTACCTATAAATAAGAAAGAATTTGTAATAGCACCTAATTTTGTAGCTTATAACAACAACAAAATGTATTATTATAAGGACAAATGTCAACAAATAAGAGAACTTTATACATGTAAAAACGACAAAATTGTAAAGAGAATCAACGAAGGTTGTCTGAGAAGTCTGGTGAATGGAGAGGCTATATCTTTTGCGAGACAAAAGATATAGGACTTCGCAGGGAAATTTTTGAGCCGGAGAAAGGATATATCGCAATTTTCAACGGCGAAAAAGTGAGGATACAAACAGATTGTGGACACGAAGAAATATTCAGCGGGTCAGCAATGATCATTTTCAACGATTGCGCAACAGTAGTTAACAACATCCAATACGAGGCAGTAGAGCAGCTAGAAGTGGGACACATGAAGCTCGAGATTCCACAGATAACGTTCTTGAAGAAAAACAGGACAACCCAAGAATTGGGGTCCACGAACTCAAGATGGAGGACATCAAAACTAACTTGGAAATCGGAAGAATGCGAACCGGAATGACGATCCAGGCTACAACAACGTATGCAGCTCTCGGAGTACTACTGGTGGGTGGGATATGCACCGTATACCTTTCAAGAAAGACGACCATTTACGCAACAACTACTTCAAACCCCACGTCCACACCACCGCCCACCTTCGCACCAACCATTCCTCCGTTATGGTCGGTAGCTCAGACTGAGGGGGAGGGAGTTACCACCTCAGCACCTATCCTCACCCTCGCCCCGCCGAAACCACTTCGGCTAGCATAAGCAGGCCCCGACGTCAACAACGTCGACACTGCAACGAAGTTGCACCGGCTCAACTTACACAAACAAATACCAGACCTCAGCAACCAAACATCCGTTCCAATTGAGGAATGGGGAGTAAGCAGATTCTCTGCCAGCCAAAAAGAGCAAGGCCAGCAAATTGTAATTAAGTTGGAAACCAAGAAACGAAATATAGAATCAGAATTATTTTGAAACTCAACCACTCCGGGTGTATTTATTTCCGCAAAACCACTTTCCTGCAACAAATCTCCCAAAGAACCTCAACCGATACACTTGGATCATAACTCGCTCAAGCTGCCGAGGGCTGTCGGCAGCGAGAGCGGGAGCGTGATCGTGGGCGGGAGCGTGCCCGTGGTGAAATTGAGCGTGAAGAGAGCGTCGCGGGGGGGAAAAATGCTCTTAAGTATGAGGGCGCGAGCGAGGCAGCCGCTTGCGTAGCTGGAGTGCTAACACTGAGGTGTGCCTGGAGTGCCCACAGAGCGGTTGCCCCGCCAGCGCCGTCCCCACTCTGAACAAAACTTTCGACTTTTGGAAAGACTACTCTTCTGGTCGACTTAGCCTAAGAACAGGTTACTGAACTGACAAAAAAACGTGGGAAGGCGTATCTTCTGAAAATGCAGCTCAGCGGGCCGCGCCGAATCCCGAATATTCTTGAGAAGTTGTGTTTGTCCTTCAAATATACGTTCCAAAGTACTACATAGCAGTAGATTTGACCAGTCGTGGCCAATATCTTGACTGCTCCGCTCACTTATGGCTTCAGTGAAAACGGCATGGGCACTATAAAACTTGCCCACATTTTCAGCGATAACCAAATTCGGATCCACAAATCCCTCTTCCTCATTATATTGGACAAGGTTCTCAGAGAGCTCCATGAAGCGGTTGAAAGTTGCAGCTAATCTCTCCAACTTGTGTTCTAATGTTTGCACAGACATGCACGACTGTACTACTGCTGAATTATGCAATACACGTCAGCCTTCATGACGAACAGTACTATTACTCAATATATTAAATAAAATCAGACGCGGCGATCCGCCTCGAAGGACCAAAAATTGCTATGGTTGCGAATAAGTAGACTGTATTTTGTGTACTTTAATTTTATTTAAATGTAATTTCGGTGGATTGTAGGTTATTTTACAGCGAACCTGTAATTATTATATGTTTATTATATACGAAACGGGGGTGACAAAATCGCGGCGAATAACGAAAAAGCGAGGCGGTAATGAAGATGCGTACGTTTTAGCTCAACTCGTATTTTTGTACTGACTCACCGCCACACAAGAAGCCCAGCTCAAGAAGGAATTCGAAGATCACGCGATGCGACGCTCTAATACAAGAACGGTGCACATCGATGTATAAGTGTGTAGTTGCGGTTTTTTGCTGTACATGTTAGAATGTTACAATTTGGTTATGGACACAAGCAATGAGAACAGCTGGTAATACGACAGCGGGCATATGAATAAAGCAACTAATCTAAGAATGAATATAGAACAAAAGAAGCGACTAATTTCTCAACACTGCTTGAATCAACAAAGAGACGTTGCACTCCTGAACTTTTGTTACAGCTGCTGCTTCTTTTTTTGTGCTTCTTCTTCTGTCAACAAGTTAGTCAACTTTGGACATTCAATTTGTTGATTATTGTTCCCATTTGATTCGCTTAAGTATAGTTTTGTTGAGCTCATTAACAATTTTGAATGCCTTTTTCAAAAATTGTTTTTTCCAGTTGCATTTTTTCCCTTTGGTATTCAAATTATTCAAAAATATGTGACTTGCTTTTTATATTCGTACTCGAAAAGTAAAAGGATATGTTGTATTTGTTTATTCGTTTGTCGCCCATTGCTCGAAGGCTATTAGAGCTAGAGCAATAAAAATTTGTTTCCAGACTGATGTGATATCTCTTTCCTAGAAAAGTGTTTCAAAATTTCGCCCCGCCCACTCCCGCCCTCACAAAGGGGGCACATCTGTGGCGTCCACAATTTCAAATATAATAGAAAACTAAATGCAGAATCATAGAAAAAGACTATATCTATTGATGCTTAAATCTGAATCGGATCGGATTATTAGTATAGCCACAATAGAGGAAACCATTTCGAGAAACATCATTCCCTCTCTTTTGCACTCACACAAAAACGAGTCGATTTGCTTTTTCGTACAAATGAACGCCTGGATCTCAGAGACTTTAAGAGCTAGAGCAACCAAACTTTCTGTCCAAGCTCCTGTGATACCACTTCAGTACAAGTGTATTTCAGAATTTCGCCACGCCCCCCCAAAATATGAAAGTCCACAATTTTAGAGATAGAAAAAAATGAAAAAAGCAGTATCGTAGAGAATGACCATATCTACCAGATTCCCGAATTTGGTTCAGATCGGATCATTATGGTAGCCACAATGATCGAATGAATTTTCAGCAGAAATTTCCCAATTCCCCTTGCAGCGTAAGGGATTTATGGGGATGATAGTCGCTACAGATTCTCTCTCTCGCTCACACACTTCTCACATATTCTGCTTCGTGCAGAGTACGTGTGTTGTTGTGAGAAGTGATGTAGTGTGAGAAACTTTGGAACTTTAGCGCGTGTGTCGATTTCGCAGAAATCTATCGGCGCGTGTGACTTGGAAACTTACAGAGTAAGGTGTACTGTGTTTGTGTTGTTTGTGTATAGAGATATGTATTGAGAAAGTAACTTAGTGCTATGAATATGTTCTCTTAAATACCAAATGTAACGGGCCCTGGTCCTTGAGTTCGTTAAACACCACCCCCCCCCGGGAGGGTGAACAGATGCCGCTGTTGTTATTTGCTGAATCGGCAAAATATCTGGCCAACGTGTTTTGGCGTTTCAACTGGTGGTTTGCCCTCGTCAGGGGGTCGATGTGATCGCTGGTGTCGTTTGCTTCCTCAGCAGGATCGCTGTCCAACGTGTCGTGGTATTCTTTCAGGTCGTTGATATTTGCGGCTTTCAGTTTCCGACTGCCGGGGTGTTGCAACTTGACGATATTTAATGACCTTTGACTTTGAATGGCCCATCAAATTTTGGGGCCAGTTTCGCAGAGAAACCGTCGGCTGCTTTGGAGAGGTGGTGTCGTCTGATCAGTACTAGTTGACCCACCGTGGGGCGCCATTGTCGGCAGCGGAGATTGTAGTGACGGGATGGTTCTTGACTCGCCCGCTGAATGTTGTTCCGAACTATCGCGAATACTTCTTTGAGTCGGGTTGCCTTAGTGTGGGCTGTGTCCGAAGGGCTTCCTGTCCCTGGTGTAACTTCGTCGTACAGTGCTCCAGGTAAGCGAAGTTTTCTCCCGAGTAGTAAGACGGCGGGGCTGAAGCCAGTTGTTTCCGAGACACTGAAGTTAATTGCCAGTGATATTTCGGGTGCGAGTTCGTCCCATGCGTTTTGATGGTCCTCCACGAATTGTGCAATCATGGTCTTCACCGTCCGATGGGCCCGTTCCGTAGGATTCTCTTGGGGACAGTACGGTGCGGTTTGTTGCAGATCCACGCCGGCTGTTTGCAGAAACGTGCGAAACGAGCGGCTGCGTTCCGTTGTCACAGACAAATCGTTTTGGTACGCCAAAGTGACTGAGAATGCGTTCCCGTAAAGCTAGCTCTAGAGTGGCTGTGGTAGCCTTCTTAAGTGGCACTAGTTCGACCCATTTCGAGAAGTTGTCCAAAAATACCAGTAGCATGGTGTTCCCTCGTTTTGATCGGGGCAGTGGCCCCACGAAGTCGGCGCATAATGTGGCAAAAGGTTCCTCTGCCCTGCGGGTAAGCATCCTACCAACGGCTTGCGTTGCAGTGCCTTGAACCTTTGGCAGCTCAAACAGCTGCGTACGTATTTCCGCACATCGCGATATAGGCCGGGCCAAAAGTATAGTTGTGTTATCCTGGTGATGGTTTTCCGAATGCAGAGGTGGCCTGCCGTGGGCTGATCATGGCATTCCTTGAGGACTCTTTGGCGTCGGTCTTTTGGGACACAGAGTTTCAATGACACGTAGTCGTGATCGTCGGCTCCGTGGGCCAGATGTCTGTAGAGTTCTCCATTCTCGAAGACGTAGTCTGCGCATTTATCAGGTTCTTCTTTGGTTTTAATCCTTCGTGCGAGCTAGGGGCAAGATGTTGCGTCCTCTTTGATTCTTGCTAGCGTCTCCAAGGGATGTCGGGACAGGGCATCGGCAACCAGGTTTGGTTTCCCTGCTCTTTAACGGCAGCAATCTTGTCGGGGTCCGTGTGGATACCTTCTTCGCTGATGACGTGACCAAGATATTTGATCCGGCTTTGGAAAAACGTGTTCATTTCCGCGTTTATCCGCAGGTTCGCTTTTCGAAGGCGAGAGAGGACTATTGCCAGGTTGTGTAGGTGGTCCTCGAAGTCTCGTCCGACGACGACAATGTCGTCTAAATATGCGAATGCTTAGCGTTCCATGTCGGCACCGATCACAGTATCAAGGGCCCGTTGGAATGTTGCTGGTGCAGAATGTTATCCGAAGGGCATCACTTTCCATTGATAGAGACCTCTGCCGGGGACCGTGAAGGCGGTGGCTGCTCTACTTCCGTTGGCCATGGGTATTTGCCAGTATCCGTTCTTCAGATCGAGGGTGGTTATGAAGCGTGCGTTCTGTAGGCGCTCCAAGATGTAGTTGATCCTAGGCAGTGGGTACGCGTCAGGAATAGAGTGGGTGTTGAGTTGTCGGTAGTCCACGCACATGCGCCATTTGCCGTTCTTTTTACGTACGAGTACGATGGGGGCGCTGTGCGGGCTTCGTGAGGGTTCGATGAGACCTTATTGGATCAATTGGTCGACTTGCTCGTCGATAATCCGCATCATGGCTGGGTTCTTTGGGTAGTACCTTTTTTTGATGGGTCGATTATCCCTCATGACGATGGAGTGCTCGGCGATGTTGGAGGTCCCGTGGAGATTATTGAACTTTGGAAGTTCTGTGTCCAGAAATTCTTGGATCTGTGGCGCTATGTCCGGCGGCCAGGGATCGGAGATCAGTTCTGGATTGGGTTCGGTGAGTTCGGGGGTTTTGGGGTCCTTGGGCTGACTTGGGTCGTCTGGGAGGATGGTTGTGTCGAACGCGCTGGGGTGTTCGATCCTACGTGGGTAGTCGCTTATTTGGGCGGCGATCGGGTTAGCGTTGGCCGTGAGTGGCGTAGCTTCGTGGGTCTGGCGGTATACCTGGGTTGTAATGTCTCCATCGACGTCTGGCCAGGCGGGTCTCAGTGACGACTCTGTTTTACCAGCAACGACTTGTTTGGGCGACGAAGATTTCGGACGTGGTGTTAGGCATGGCGTGGTGCATGGCGCTAGTGGGCACGTCAGTACGCGGAAGGTACTCCAGTGGGTTGGCGAAGATCGGGGGTGGCGTCGGCCGTGGGTATAACAGGGCTCCGGTCGGTGTTTCGGTGAGTCATCGGGCTAGATTCCGGTTCCGGGTGGAGAGGTTCTGTGGATATTAGTTCGATGATTGGACCCGACCAGCGGGGGATTTGCGTGGCTGTTTCCCTCGCGGTTTGGTGGTTGCACTGTTGCTGCCGTTGTCGTTGTCGTTGTTCGGGGCTGGTTGTCGTCTCTGAGGGTGTCCGTGGGTTCACCTTCTCCGTTGAGGGTAGGGTGCATGGGTGCACGGTGGCTAAACTTGGACCTGGACTTCCTGTGTCGAGCGGGTTCAAGTTCGTGGTGGTTTGTCTCGTGTGTGAGATCCTTGTGGTGGGTTCGGGGTGCGTGTGTCCCGTAGTTTGTTTTGATCCTGGGCTTCCTGTGTCGAGCGCCTGGTTCAAGTGTGTTGATTCTTGTCTCATGTGTGCGATACTCGTGGTGTGTTTGGGATGTGTGTTCCCTGTGGTTGGCTTAGGACGCGGGTGCTCCTTAGTGGCCGTGGGATTCGTTTTCCCGTTTGCTTGGTTGCAGTTTACCGGTGCTTGTTTCGGATTCGTGTTTTCCGTTGTGGGCCGGTGCTTTGCTTTCGCTGTGGTTGGTTTCGGTGTCGTATTCTTCGTTGCAGTATTGGGTGCCGTCTTCTTTGCGGTAGGTCGGGGAAGCGTGTTCGCTGTGGTTGGTTTCGGTGTCGTATTCTTCGTTGCGGAATTGGGTGCCGTATTCTTTGTGGTAGGTCGGGGACATGTATTCGCGGCGTTTGACCTAGATTGGGGTCGTTGACTTGTTCGTGGTTGGATTGAACTGACGGTGGCTTTAACAGCGTGGTGCCGCATTGGATCGTCGTTTCGATGGCACATAGGAAGACCATGCCGACTATAACTTGCTCCTGCATGTTTGGTAGGACCAGGAGTGGGATTTGGACCTCTCGTTGATCCAGCTTGATGTGCGCCAGTAGAACTTGTGTGATCTCTCTGACTGAGCCGTCAGCCAGGCATATGCGGACGCATGCGTCTTGCAGGTGGGAGCTGTTGTTTTGGTTGTCGGGCCAGGTTGTCTCTGACGCCCCGCTATCGATGGTGGCCTCCGTTCTTTGTTCTCCTATTGTCACTATCGCCACTATTCGGCCGTCGTTCACGTGCAGTGGGTTGCTTAGTAGCGGGTCTGGGGAGGCGTCGTTTTCGGCTGATCCCAGGTCAGTCGAGGACGCGTATCGTTTCCCGACGTGGCTCGGCGGCAGCAGTCGACGGTCCGAGTGCCACGTTTTCCACATTCCCAGCAGAATAGGATCGAATCGTTGGTGCAGTCGTAGGCGGCGGGTCCAGCTTGACCACATCGCAACAGGCTGCGCGTGGGTTGGCAATGGGAGTGGTGATCATTCGATGGGCGACGTCTTGGTTCGTTGTGCAGGTTTGATTCGATGACTGTCTGCGCGGTGTGTTTGCTGAATCCCAATGGGGTCTCCGAAAGGGCGTCCGGTAGGAGTCACCTTCACTGCGGTCTGGGTGCCTTGCCAGCCTGGTGTCTCTTGGTGGGCTTCGCATGGGTGCGGGGATTGTCGCGTGTTTCCGCTCGTGCTCTCGTACTCGGCGGCTAATCGGGTCAGCTGTGACATCCTTTCCAATTCGTCTCGTCGCACGTATAGCTTTAATCCTGGCAGGGCGTTGTCGTAGAACCGGTAAAGCTACTTAACTAGGTCGTACTCGGCATGGTGCATGAGTAGCCGTATCTCGATGATATAGTCTTTGAATGGTTCTCCCACCGCTTGCTTGCGGCCTCGGATCTGGTCCTCCAATTGTTCGAAATACCGTGGCGGCAGAAAATACGTCAGAAACTCCTGGCGGAAATATGCCCAGGAACTGACCTGTAGTTGACTGGTACGGTACCAGCGACTCGCTCGGTCGGTGAGTAGTTCGGCCATGCTCCGAGGCAGCTGGTTGGCGTCCACTCCATAGGCGCGTGCGCGTTCCTCGAGAAGTTCCAGAAACGATATTGGGTCATCTTCTCCGTTGAACTGGATGCCCCATCCGCGGATGCGTTCCGCCGTGCGGGCGACGTGGTTATAGTCGAGCCCGATTATGGGTGCGTCAATCGCTGGTACAATTCTCTGTGTAGGCGAGCGGGAGGTTTCCATAGTGGGCGGCCTTGGAAGATCGGCGACTGTGACCAATGTTGGTCGGGGCGTGGGTTCTGGGGCTGCAAGGACATGCAAGACGGCTTTGAGGTCCCATCTTCCGATGCCTGATGGTCCTGGAGTAGTGGGCAGCGGGGACCTGTAGCGTCCTGCTGGACTTGCGTATTGTCTCTCAAGTTCTGCCATCGAGTCCAGGCCCTCGGCGGGAGTAGTCCGGCGACTAGTATGGCAAAGTTTCTTTAGGACGTTGATGCGCATAACTGCACCATCAAGTGGCCCATGCGACACCAAGCCGAAGCCTGTTACGCGCGGATCCCAGGCAGATACCTAGCCCTCCTCCCGACCAACCAACCGAGGGGCGCTGGCGCATGACGCGCGACACGAGTACCGAAACCGATCGCGAACATGCAGGAAAGATAGGTGTTAGACTAATATTCGAGGAAAAATTAGGGCAAAACACAACGCTAAACATGCAAAGTTACAAAAGAATATTACTAATTACGTGCAAGGTATGTTAGTATTAGTGATTTAAGTAGAGGAAGTGATTTAGTGGTGGATATTATGTGGTAGAACGAATTATAATCCGAGCATAAGATCCGAAATGGTTCATGCAAGGAATAATTCGATCTACACAGTGGAAGGTACAAAGGAATAAAATTTCTAGAGGATCTAATAGGAATCGTGAAGTTTATGCAGCTCAACAAGTCAGGGCTGTCGATGTCACCCCTGATCAAGTTGTGCATGAAAATCACACTAAGCATTTTTCTACGATTAAGTAAGGATGGAAGGTCTATGAAGAGCAATCTGCAAGAGTAAGAAGGCAGTCTCACACCTTCATCCCAGTTGAGGCCACGCAGAGCAAAAAGTAAAAAGTTTTTCTGGACTGATTCTATACGGTCTTGGTGTACTGAGGACACCATACACACGAGACGTACTCTAAAATCGGACGAACAAGTGAAATATAGAGAGTCTTCGTCAAAATTCTTTTGACCACCTCTTTAGAAACCCAAGCACTCCCATGGTTTTATTTACCATGGTAGAAATATGTTCAGAAAATGTTAACTTCGGGTCTAGTTTAACACCAAGATCATCAACCAATGTAATTCTCTCAAGAGAACCACCGCAGAGGGTGTAAGGAGCCAACAAGGGGCTGGAGCGATGAAATGTCATTACTTTACATTTCGAGGCATTCAGGTGTAACATATTTGCACAACACCATGACTGAAAGTTATTGAGATCGGATTGCAAGCGAGAGTGAAATGAAATGTCCTTATACTGGACACAGAGTTTAACGTCATCCGCATACATGAGTACTCGAGAGTTTGTTAATACTGAAGGCAGGTCATTAATGAAGAGTGTGAAAAGTAGGGGCCAAGATGGCTGCCCTGTGGTACTCCAGAAGTAACCTGAACAAGTGAAGACAAGGAGTTTTTGAAGAGCACTCTTTGAGACCTAGAGCAAAGGTAGCTTGAAATCCATTTCAAAAGATTGGGCGGAAACCCTAAAAGGGTTTTGTGCTAAAAGGGAATGGTTTACAGAGTCGAATGCTTTACTGAAATCGGTGTAAATGACATCCGTCTGCATGTTACCAGGGAAGCCTTTAATAATAAAAGAGGTAAACTCTAGTAAAATTGTAGTTGTTGATCGTCGCCTTATAAATCCGTGCTGAGCTGGAGATATAAGTGTTTTGCAGAGATGTTGCAAGTGCGGGGTTAAAATTTTCTCAAACATTTTTGGAATAGCGGATAACTTTGATATACCTCTGTAATTCATTGCGTCAGACTTACTACCTTTCTTATGGAGTGGAATAATAAACGATTCCTTACAGATCGGAGGGAAACAGGAGGAGTTAAGGGATAGGGTGAATAGTTTAAGCAGGGGTCCACACAGAGCGTCGGCGCAGTACCTGAGTACACAGGCGGTTGTTTGAAAAAATTGTGCAAAAAGATCGGCAATGGCCTGATCATTGTTTGCCGACGAATTATGAAATGATAGCGAGGAAGGAAGTGTGTACGTTTTACGCTTGCTGTTTACGAAGCTGTAAAACTATTTAGGGTCCTGAGAAAAGCGCATCCTGCATCAAGCTAGGTAATATTTGTAGCATTGAGCGTTTACAATGATGAAATTTGACCGAGCTATTACATAGCGAGAGAGAGAAGAAGGAGAGCCAACTTCTTGAAATATTTTACTAAGCTTTGATTTTATGTTTTTATACCCGTACTCGAAGAGTAAAAGGGTATATTGTATTTGTGCTAAAGGTGGATGTGTGTAACATAGAGAAGGAGTAATTTCCGACCATATAAAGTATATATATTCTTGATCAGCATCAATAGCCGAGTCGATATAGCCCTGTCTGTCCGTCCGTCTGTCCGTCTGTCCGTCCGTCCGTCTTGTTTGTCGCCCATTGCTCGAAGGCTAAAAGAGATAGAGCAACCAAATTTTTTCCAGACTGATGTGTTCTCTCACTCCTAGAAAAAAGTTTCAAAATTTCGCCCCGCCCACTTCCGCCCCACAAAGGGCGCACATCTGTGGCGTCCACAATTTTGAAGATAACAGAAAACGAAAAATGCAGAATCATAGAGACAGCCCATATCTATCAGGGGCCCAAATCTGAATCGGATCGGATCATTAATATAGCCACAATAGACAAAAACATTTCCAAAAACCTCGCTCCATCCCTTTCGCACTCACACAAAATCGAGTAATTTTGGTTTTTCGTATAAATGAGCGCCTCGATCTCAGAGACTATAAGAGCTAGAACAACCAAATTTTTTGCCTAGACTCCTGTGATATCGCTTCAGTGCAAGTTTATTTCAAAATTTTGCCACGCCCACTCCCGCCCCCAAAAGACGAAAAATCCACAATTTTGAAGATAGGAAAACATGAAAAATGCAGTATTGTAGAAAATGTCCATATCTACCAGATTCCCAAATTTGGTTCAGATTGGACCATTATTGTAGCCACAATGATGAAATGAATTTGCAGCAGCGGGGGGTTGCCCCCCGCAACAAAATATACACTTTTATTAGGGTTGATGTCAGCAGCGCTGCAGCGGCTGCTACTGATTCTCTCACACACACACTCACGCTCAAACATGCTGCCTCGTGCAGTGTACGTGTGTTGTTGTGAGAACTGATGTAGATGATGTAGATGTAGATGTCGATGACAGATGTAGCAAAAAATGTAAAATGTAAAAACTGATAAAACATTTTAAAATTCCAAATAAATCACAGAGTACGGGTATAAAAGTAGAGTCGCGTTCGAAGCGACTCCGTACGTTCTCTCTCGTTTAGACTGGATAGCTCTTTGGTAAACCAAGGGGGCTTCCCAGATCTAATCGGACAAAAATATGGGACACAAGAATCAAAGAGTGTGTCAAGTACATTATAGAAAATGTTTGTGCCTTTCATAACGTCAGTGCACAAGTACAGAGCGGACCAATCGAAATCCCTAATCAGGCTATTAAGCTTCGTAAACTCGGCCTTACGAAAGCAGCGGACACGTTTAGAAAGCTTATCTGATCGATCCAATACAGAAGGTCCAATATCGACCGATACTTCGAAAGTAGGATGGTAGGAGTCTTCAGGTATAGTGAGCGGAAAGGCTCGGGTTAACAACGCTATGGTCGGATCCGAGACGAAGCAGAGATCGAGCAATCGACCCAAGGAATTTTTCACATGGTTGACTTGAGACAGGGACAGGTCTAGCAAGCCGTCAATAAAGTCATGTCGTGATATGGGCACAAGGTTATTCGACTCGTTTACCGAAGACCAAACAGTGCCTGGCAAATTGAAATCCCCAGAACTATCATGTGGTCTTTATCTGATAAAGCGAGGAAGAAACAGTTTTTAAAGCGGACAGGTGCTGCTCGTATATAGAGATATCCGAGGACGGTGGAATGTACGAGCAGGTAATGAAAATAGAAAAGGATGGAAGAATCAGTTTTATGCGCAGGAATTCCAGGTCTTGTTGAACCTGGAATATGAAATGTTCCGACGTGAAGTTAGAGTCCACTGCGGTGAGGACCCCTCCTCCACGTCGAGACAAACGGTCATTTCTAAATATTGTGTACCGATCTGCAAAAACTTCGGAACTAAGGATGTCCGGCTTTGTGAATGTGAAACTTTCAAGATAGAGAGTGCTGAGCTTAGTACGTAAGCCTCTAGCATTCTGGTAAGTAATTAAAAAGAGAGGAAACTAGTTTTTGGATGGGTGGAAGTAGCGCGGGAAGATGAGGATGGAGCACTGGTCTGACTGTCGGGGAGAGTTATGGGGGCCTATTCTTCTTCTTAGCCTTATACTCTTTCACAACCAAGTGCTCCGGCCAAAATTGGCAGAGCAAATGGTGTCGAAATGAGATGGGGAAACGCTTATCTTAAAAGAAGCTATCTCCCCGGCATAAGCGAAATTAAACTTCTCCACCTTTAGGCCTTCGGCTTTTATTTTGCTTTGTATAAAAGCAGTTACATCATTAGATGTAAGATCAGGGGCAAGCCGAGAGACAAAAACTTGCCGCTTTGGTGGGACACCCACCAATGGTTTTGGCACCACAGGTGCGGTACCTGTGATGGCAATATCCGGTGGTCCCGGACGTTCAACAACTGGTGGGTTCGTAATCGATGGGATGGCTATGGAGTTTGGTACGGACTCTACGGACACGGACGCTACAGTCGGCTGCATGTTCTCCGCATTCGGCTACCGAATCTGCATCACCAGCAGCGATCGTTGCCCTTGGGTAGCAAACGAAATCAACTGCTGCACTGGCGTAGTGGTCGGAGTTAGTTTTCAGATGACGGCGGGCGTGAGGCTGTTGGCACTTGCAAGTCCCGTGGAGTGGACTTCTTGCGCCGCGGAGACTCAGCCAGCAGCTTTAAACTGCTGAACTGAGTGTCCATGGCTAAGAGCCGATCGTATTGCTTTTTAAAGCCTACGATCAGCTCCTTAAAGCCACTCCTCGTCTGCCTCATAAACGAGCGCATTTCTCTTTCTACCGCACGACAATCCTCGCAACTATAATGCAAGCCGTTGCGTTGTGAGATGGCATCACCCACACGGCCAGAAATACCTGCACACTTTGCGTGCACTACGCTATCGCAAAGCCAGCAAGGTATGTTCGGCTGTTCGTGAGTGATCTGCTTCTTGCAGGTTTTTTTTGCACAGACCACTGAAAATTCCATATTAGTTTTAAATTTTTTTTTCAATGACAAAAAGAAAGATCAAAACAAATAGCAATCAGACCTTAGTGCAAGCAGTTTCTAAAAGCTATGCTTAAAGAAGAAATGGAAAAAAAAGAGAGAGAACTGCAAAAGCTTTCAAGTGAGAGAGCTACTGCACAAAAGGTTTATTAGCGAGAGAGAAAGAACAGTTAGTTTGGGTGATAGAGGGAGAGAGTTGCTAGACAAAAAGCTAAAGAGCGGCCAAATGTATTTTCTTACTTACTGTAAGCAACAACAAAACACAATTGCCCGCCGCACAAAATTGGTTAAAAACGTCGTGTTTATACACAAAAAATAGGCATGAAACTCGCGGTTTTTGATAGAAAATCAGATTAGGAGTGAAATTATTAAATTTATTAGGCCAAACACCGGTTGTTTGTAATATATAAGATAAAGAAGCGGAGCGCAAGAAAAAAACACGTCTGGTCAAAGACAAAGAGAACGAACGTACATTCTTGCGCAACTCTTCGACGGTGCCTTCGTTGGTAAATCCAAACTCCTTGGCGAAGGCCTCCGCTCGTCTCGGCGGCGCTTGTAGATCCAGCCGATGCTGACGCCTGGATTAGGGGTTTGCTCAGTGGTGTGGAATTCACTGCTTGAGTCGTCTTCGTAGGTTTCCATGGTGATTGGACTGAGTTTTCCTCTGCGTTGTTTTTGGGCACTTTTCACTGTTTTAGCACTTGGTCACTGCGTATACTTTCCCGGTGGCACTAGCGACTAGATTCGGGTGGGTGCGCGGATTTGGTTTTGTATCGGACTTGTGTTCTGCGGTTTGCTCTACTATTCTTTCTCGGTGGTCGTGGGTCTTTAATCCACGTAGCCCCACGTTAAGGTTTTTTCCCTTCAAGTTTCCTTAAAGTTGCCAAAGAGTCGGCTTTGAAATTTCCTTAAAGTTGCCAGAAAGTCCCTGCTCGGGCGCCACTCGTGAGAAACCTATCTCAGGCTGAGGTAGGCTCTGTCTGTCCAGTATTTTTCTTCTACAAGAAATTTGTAGATTCGCTGGAACTCTAAGACAAGGGCTTGGCCGTGAGACCGAAAGTGGAGTTGGCGTAGAGTTGGGTTACCGTGCGGGTAATTTTGTAATCGCACTTGGCGAGGAGACGCTGACACCTGAGTCTCGGTGTGCGGTAATATATTTTTATGATGTTAATCGCGTTCGCGAAGAAATGCTGACACTTGTGTTGTTTTTGGGTTTTCAAGTTGGAATCTTTATTTAATGTTTTTCTATATTGTCTACTCGTGTCAGGGTGTCGTGTGTGTAACCGCGGCTGATGGACTGCCGTTACTGTATGATGATCGGCTGATGGACTACCCTGATTGATCGATGGCCCGTGTTATTTAAGGCCGATCTGGAGGGCTGAGTCCGCAAGTTTTGGTTAATGAAAGGGGTGTCAAGTTCTCCACTCGTGCCACCGACACGGTCATTGCCTCGGTTGCACCGAGAAATGAGCTGAGTGTAGTTCTTTTGGGTGTTGGCACTTTGGTCATTGACTCGGTTGTACCGAGAAATGACCTGCGTGGAGTTGTGTAACTTGGTGGAACTTTGGCGCGTGTGTCGATTTCGCAGAAATCTATCGGCGTGTGTGACTTGGAAATTTACAGAGTAAGGTGTACTGTGTTTGGGTTGTTTGTGTATAGAGATATGTATTGAGAAAGTAACTTAGTGCTGTGAATATGTTCTCTTAAACACCGAATGTAACGAGCCCTGGTCCCAGGGTTCGTTACAGTAGATAATGTAGATGTAGATGACAGATGTAGCAAAAAAATTTAAAATATAAAAACTGATAAAACATTTAAAAATTCCACATAAATTACATGTGTACTGACTGAGTACGAGTATAAAAGTGGAGTCGCGTTCACAGCGACTCCGTACGTTCTTTCTTGATAAATATCATACATATTTTAACATAGCAAAAGTTTTATTTAATCTCCTCTCAAAAAAAATTGCATTTTCTTGGTTGGAGTTGCCTTTTTCCGTGCGCTATACACCAAACAGATCAGCGTTTGAAACTCGAATTCACAAAATAAGTTTGCGCAGATTGTTCAGAAAATTGCACATTGACACGAACTGCCTTTCAATCACAATTAATGACTCTACGACGTGTGTACATTTAAACCATTCCTTGAGGCCCCTCTGTTCGTTTTATATGCCTCGAGCCTGAAACACGAACCTTATATATGTATGTTTCCAAAATATTTGGAACATGTTCTACATTTACCAAATATTAATGGAACACGCATAAACACAAAAGTATTAGTAAAACATCGTAAAACCCGTGTGATTGGTATCCATTTTAATTTTTACAAAAAAATTGTTTCTCGTCTGTATATGACAATTTGAAAATAGTATGCAAAAACATGGCAATGTTAAAGTACGTGCTTTTCGACAGTAACAGCTGACTTTAACAGCTGTAAGACTTGACTTTGGTCTGTTAATTAACATATTTCGTATTGATCTTTACAGTTTGGATTTTTCTTGAGATATAAACACAAAAATAATACCAATAGTAATACCTTGAGAAAATGACTGAATACCCGAAAAATGGAAATTTGCTCCATTGTGCAGTGAAGTCGCTATCGATAGTGGTTCGATGACTTGTCAGTAGAGGTGGAGAAACATCGATGTAAACATCGATGCATCTATGTTTTTCAATTTTTGGAAACATCGATGCTTTATGGCGACTATCGATGTTTTTCCCCGGTTAAAAAAAAAAAACGGATTCGAATCTCAAATGCGGAGGAAACACTAAAAGTTTTTGAGCAGGAGCTTCATTCTATTAATGGAAAATGCCCAAAGGAAACAACACCGTCGATAGAGCGTACACCACCAGTTGACCCAGGCCCTTCCAAGAAGGATTTTTCGTTTTTGGATACTAAATTAAGGGCCAACAAGAATTCTCCCAGATCAGACGCTGCTAGGCCAGTACCTAGTGAACCCAAATGAGCCTAAGGATTGTGACGCTCTAAAGCTTTGAAAGGTAAACCATATACAATTTATTATAATATTTGGTACACATAAATTTTTTCTTGTAGGTGAGGTGAGCCTGCAAGTACCTGTGCGTACCGGCAACATCGTGCGAGTCCGAAAGGTCTTTCAGCAAGGCTGGAGAGATCATATCGGATCGTCGCACAAGACTTAAACCTGATGTGGTAGATAAACTCATATTTATGATAAAAACTAAAAAATTTTCTCTATAGCTTTTGGAATAAGTAATGTTGTTTTATTTCGATCTCAAAGAATTTTGTTTGGCTTTAACGAATAAAGATTTTGTTTTTTTGTTATAAAATGAACCATAAAACATTTCATTTCAGTTAATTTCATTTAAAATAATGTATTTTACAGCAGAAAATATGTTGTTCTTATAATTTAAAACATCGATGTTTCTCCACCTCTACTTGTCAGCTCGATATTGTAGCACCCCTGATTGTTTTATAAATGTAAATATATGTAATGTACAATTGCACCTTAAGGGATGCATGATTAAAGAATGAGGTACGAAATAAATATACAAATTTGAAAGTCTTGCTCACGCATCAAATTTGGAATCATATATTCATTTTTTGTTGATTTTTCGACATCTAATGGTTGGCAAAGACCAAAAATAGTATACGTCGCACCTTAACTACTGTAATGGACAATTTTTGAATTTGAAGTCATTTATGATATACATTTTGTCTATTATATATTATCACATTAAAAATAACAGGTCTTGTAATATTGTGGGGCAAGCTCTTTAAAAGAATTGTCATAAGGGGCTGTCAGAATATTACGTATTACGTATCGATGATCTTTGACACCCTTTCCCCCCCTTAATATTCATAAGTTATTTTTTAAGGATCACGGCCCCCTTTGATTACATAATCGAAAAAAAATATATAATATATATTTCCTCCCCTCCCCATGTAACCACCTTGACCCACACCACAAGCATAGGTGATTACGTAATATATGGAAAGCCCCTAATACCAATTCGAGGATTAAAGTTGTTTGAGCTCAAAACCAATCACCAATAAATAAGATGACCAGCAAATCACCAGAATTCGTGGCACGCACACATTTACGAACCCTCGAGCCTCAAGTCAAAACCGGTTTCAGGAGCTAAAAATCCATGAAATCATATCAGTACACATACATTTGCATAGGCTAGGTTGCTGTCGAATTTGGTTCGAGCCGAACCGGACGACACATGTTCGACACGAGCCATTTGTAGGAGCCGAAGAGTATAAGATCTCCCGCAATGATCCCAGCATATATGATAAGTGGTATTACCCGCCGTACAGACCTTAGTTTGTGCCCGAAAAAAAGTCTTACCGGTTTCATCCGAATCGTATCTATCTAAATATTTAAAAATGAATCCCTATTTCCCTTGGTCCCGACATCACGAGTGAACAGCTGTACCGATTTCGCCAATTTTTATTTTGTTGCGTTTGTTATTGTCAGTAGAAGGGTTTAGGGATCCCTTAGAATCCCCGATATATTGGCTGCAAAGAACGTTCCCAACTGGTTATAGCTTTGACAGAGAGACCCATCGGTAGAAAATCTAGCTTAGTATACGAAACACTTCGATCATATGATGCGTTGCAATAGTTTTCTTTAGTTTACAAAGGAATTTAGTTTTCTTTAATTTACAAAGGAATTTTCATTCAAAACGGCCAGAAAATATACGTACAGGCTTTAGTCTTAGAGTCTCAAGTGACAGATATACAAGAGCACGTCAAACCGACGAGCAACGTGAAGCGAGGAACGAAGTTGAACGGAATCGATGAAATCGAAATCAACAACATGGAAATGTTGCGTTTGAACCCTATCGAGCTGCATTCAATTATAACGTGGTAGTCGATTACAGTTCACAGAAAATCGTTGCTATTGGACCAATGAACGTTGTGTGCCAATATTGCGAGGCATTTAAGTTTAAAAAATGAATCTCTTGGATTGTGTTGCGCGAGCGGTCAACATTCATTGGTTTCCGACAATGGGCCAGATTCTAATAATTTTTTAACACATATCCAGCAATATAATAATTGCTTTTAGATGATGTCATTTGGCGCAACATGAGCTATTCAAAACAATTGTATGCCAATTTTGACGATTCAGGGTCAAGAATGTATATCATCTAACAGGTTCTTTATTGCCAACTCCGGATAGTGACTGAATTCAATTATAACGTGGTAGTCGATTACAGTTTACAGCAAATCGTTGCTATTGGACATATGAACGCTGTGTGCCAAAGTCAAATGGATACCATTGGTACCGCCACCAGAGCTACTACATTCATTGGTTTCCGAAAATGGGCCAGATTCGAATAATTTTTTGACTCATATCCAGCAATATAATAATTGCTTTCAGATGACGTAATTTGACGCAACAAGAGTTATTCAAAACAACTGTATGCCAACTTTCCAGATCCAGGGTCAAATATCATTCAACAGGTTTCTTATTGCCAACTCCGGATAGTGACCCCAAATTTGTGCATATTTATTTTAAGGTCTATTAAGCAATACAAGTTGATCAGCGTTGTGCACACAACAATTCAGTGAAAAGGCCAATTGTGGAACAACTCCAAACGTTTTTCCATCAACATAACGAATTGGTTGAATTATTCACGACCGCATTGGACCGCATGCCGTCTGATAACCACAGAATTGTCGTCAAAGTTGATAAGACGCCTGCAGGTGAACACGCGAGACGTTTAAATGCGCCAACAATTAACGAAGTCACGTCGTGGTTACAAATTTAGAAAACCGAGATATTGTTTTACATCGGAGTAGCATTCAACTGCAGTGTGTATTCGAAACAGATCCATCATATTCTGCGTAACAATATCCTATCTTATTTTGGCAAGATGAATATGGGTATTAATTTCAATGAAGATGATAAATCCAGTCACAGGTCTTGAAACTAACAAAAAAGTTAGTTCAATAAATTATTATTCATACAGACTGTTGGTTCGAGAAAATTAAGACGATCATGTATTAAAATGTCGGCGTCTCCTCCAGCAATGTGCTGTGGATATGTACATAGGTGAAAGTTGAAACGGAGCGATTGACATTTATCAGGTTGAACCAGGCAAAACTGTGTTCTGAAGAATACATTCATCTTCGGGATGCTATCAATGCTGACGGAAATGCACAGAATGTGGGTAGAGCGACTATTCTTCCAGCCACATACGTCGGAAGTCCGCGACATATGCATACCTATGCCATTCCAAAAATAATCACTCTCTGTCTGAAATATTTTTTAGTTAATTATCCGAATTCGAAATCAATATTTATAGTTAAGACAGCATAACGTCCGGCGCGTCCGCTGGTACGCTTGTATATCTTCGATTTTGCAAGCGAGAAGTTTTTTTATATATATATGGGTGCGGACCATCCCACAAGTGGATGGTCGCCTACGGGAATGGACTATTATCGTTTCAGGAATCCCGCTACCATTTGCTGTTGGTGTTATGATCGATTGTTCAATCGATAGTGTCGATCAGATGAAACGAGTGAAGTGTGAAAGGTAATTTGGTGCAATTTTGGCCTTAAAAATAAATTTGAAATTGTGAACTGCATTATTAAAAATGTGCTTATATATTATATATTAATGTGTGTACATTTTATCCTATTCTTGATCTAATTCATCGTCAAACACAAAACTGTTTGATTGAGTCTGTATTTGTTGCTGTTAAGTCTGTTATTTAAAAAAAAAGTGAATAAACTAAATAAAATGAATTTTTTAATTATAAAATTTTTTATGTATGTGAACACGTCATTGTGGAAAAATTTAATATACCAATTTAATCAAATGTAAGGATTTTAGATTCTTCATGCATAAATATAAGCAGAGTTCATATTAAATATACTCATATATGTCAGTAGTTAACAGAAATAAACTAACTACACAATAAGTGATCTTTCTAAATAAAAAAAAATGGATCTATTGTGTTCGGAAAGTCTTGTATGTGATTCAGATATGGCATTGTATCGCATTAACACACAACAAACGATTTCTGTGCCCAGAATAAGGACTGATCTCTCCTCGATATGTTCCTCTATAACTTCTGCTAGTGCCGGTAACGATGCAAAAACAGTCGTAGCTTCAAGTCTATCCAACATCTCCACTAATTCCGTCTTATGCAAAAGAAGTGAGATTGTTTATATATACGCGTCATCAGAATCATTAAGGACGCAAAATCAATCACTCCAACTTGAAGAACCAGGCATGAAGGCGTCTATTGAAAGGCTTACTCGAAGCTGCAGCAAGGAGCCCGCGGGTCTTCGACTTCAAGAGTGGCAGACTAAATCCGACTCACTTGGTACAGATTATGTCAACACGGCTATTGGAGATCCTACTTTTAAATCTGATCGATGTCTGGAGAATGCGTTGAAAGCTGAGGAAAATAACCAACATATAGTGGAGACATATTTTATGACTGTGCAAAAAGATATAACTCCAGCAATGCGTAAAATTGTTGCTGAGTGGATGATGGAAGTAAGTAATCTAGTGACTAGACGCCTTTTAGGAATTCAAACCCCTTACATGATGTATTTTGTATTTTAAGTTTTTTAGTTTTAATACCCTACTAAAATGGGTACATTTACCGGGAGTTTTCGCCTAAATCTCGGAAGCTAATAAAAAGGAACACCCAAAAGCCGAGCCAGTACCGGTCTGTTATTTGATCTGTCAATTTCTGATTTTCTGTCAGTTTTTATACCCAGTCTTCATTAATTTAAAAAAAATGTCTAGACACTGACAATACTAGTCAAAAATTTTAACTTGACAGAAGCATTTTTGGCTTTGTGAATTAACCAAAAAACTGAATATGTATATTTATTTCCACGCTTTCTAGATTGCGCTCAATTGAATTCAGTACAGAAATTTCAGCAACATATTTGGGCTCACACCATAATGAAATTACGAATTACGAATATTACGAATTTTTAGATGTCTTGCAAATTTAAGATGCCACAGATTTTATCAAATGTGTGGGCGTAAGGGGCCCGGACACCTTTTAAAGTCCCTTGTAACAGTGTGATATCACAGGATTCTGGATACTTATTTGGTGTCCCTAGTTTTTAAAGTTTCTGAGATCTAGGCACACATCAGAACGGACAGACAAACATATTTACTAAGCTATTGTGACTCGGCTATACCGTGGCGAGCATTAAACGAGAAAGAACGTACGGAGTCGCTGTGAACGCGACTCTACTTTTATACCCGTACTCAGTCAGTACACATGTAATTTATGTGGAAATTTCAAATGTTTTATCAGTTTTTACATTTTACATTTTTTTTTGCTACATCTGTCTTCTACATCTACATCACTTCTCACAACAACACACGTACACTGCACGAGGCAGAATGTGTGAGAAGTGTGTGAGCGAAGAGAGAGAATCAGTAGCTGCTGAAAATTCACTTTATCTTGTGGCTATAGTAATGGTCCGATCTGAACCAGATTCGCCAATCTGGTAGATATGGTCATTCTCTACGATACTGCATTTTCGTGTTTTTCTATCTTCAAAATTTTGGACTTTCGTCTTTTTGAAATACACTTGTAACGAAGTGACAACACAGGAGTTGGGTCAGAAAGATTGATTTCTGAGATCCAGGCGTTCATCTAGACGAATGGGCAAAGTCGACGCGTTGCTGTGTGAGAGAGAGCGAGAAGGAAAGATGCTTCTCCAAATGGTTTTCTCCATTGTGGCTAAAATAATTATCTGATCCGATTTAGATTCGGGCCTTTGATATATACGGGATTTCACTATGGTTCTGCATTTTTCGTTTGCTGTTATCTTTAAAATTGTGGACGCCACAGATGTGCGCCCTTTGTGTGGGCAGAAGGAGAGGGGGTGAAATTTTGAAATACATTTGTAGGATTGAGATATCACATCAGTCTGGAAACAAATTTTGGTAGCTCTAGCTCTTTTAGTCTTCGAGCATTGGGCGACAAACAAGACGGACGGATATCGACTCGGCTATTGATGCTGATCAGGATATGATATATATATACTGATATGGGGTCGCAAACGTTTCCTTCTCTCCGTTACACACATCCACTTGTCCCACAAATACAATATACCCTTTTACTCTTCGAGTACGGGTAAAAAATGTAGAATGTAAAATTCCTCATAAATCACATATTTGCTGACTGAGTACGGGTATAAAAATAGTGTCGCATTAACGTAGTGTCCATTTCCTCCTTCAACCTTTCTGTGTTAATAGACAAGTCATCATTGACTCGTATTTGTTAAAATAAATGGAGACGTCAGATATCGCGTCAATACAAGTGTATTTGAAAAGTTTGATCCACCCCAGGGCAACACACGAAAGTCCACAATGTTGAAGATAGATGAAAACGAAAAATGCAGTATCGTAGAAATTACTGTTTTTACCAGACTGTCGAATCTGGTTCAGATCGCATCATTATTATAGACACAATAAGAGGCATTCCCTCTTGCTCTCTCTCACACTCCAGCGCGTCTGCTGTGCCCGTTTGTCCAAATTAGCGGCTAGATCTAGATAAAAGTTAGAGAAACCAAACTTTCTATCCAAATACCTGAAATATCACTCGAATTCATCTAGATGAGCGCCTGGATCTCAGAGACTTAAAGAGCTAGAGAAATCAATTTTTCTGTCAAAACTCCTGTGATATCACTTCAATAAAAGTGTATTTCAAAATTTCACCCCGCCCCCACAAAAGACGAAAGAAAAATTATAAAATATTTTTAAATTTCACACTATCGTAATTACTTCAGACGTGGTATACTGAGGAACAGCCACAAAAATTTGGTTCTCGTTTAAAAGTTTGTTTTTGTGCTGGTGTTGTCCAATCCTTGAACAAAATTTTATAAAACCAAATCGACTCGTATTTATGTCGACTTGATCTCAGCAGAAAAATAAAATAACAAACCTGCGTATTTTGGATTGCGGCTATATTAATGGCCTTTAATTCAGAATTGGGCCCCTGATGATATGGGCTGTCTTCTGCATTTTTTTTATTTGACTGATCTGCTATATACTGATATGTTTTTTTGGGGGCGGTTTCAAGTTGATGAAACACCCTTTTCTCTTCGAGTGAGATTCAGAATGTAAAAAAGTTTTGTGTATGCCCGTTCGTCCAGATCGGCTAGATCATTATAGCCTTCGAGCAATGGGCTGAAGGATATGATATATATATACTGATATGGGGTCCATCGTTACAGACATCTCTGGAATACAATATTTTTACTAGTACTCTAAAAATGCTCTTTTGCTATGCCTTCGTCAGATTAGCGGCGATCTAAATAAAAGTTAGACGGACGGAACAATCGATCAAATATCGACTCAGCTATTGATGCTGATCAGGATATGATATATATACTGATATGGGGTCGCAAACGTTTCCTTCTCTCCGTTACACACATCCACTTGTCCCATAAATACAATATACCCTTTTTACTCTTCGAGTACGGGTAAAAAATGAATGTAAAAAAATGTTTCCTCATAAATCACATATTTAGTGTCGCATTAACGTAGTGTCCATTTCCGTCTTCAACCTGAAGGATTCAGGATTTAGGATTCCTGAAGGAATCATTTCCGACCCATAAAGTATATATATTCTTGATCAGCATCAATAGCCGAGTCGATATTGCCATGTCCCGTCCGTCTTGTTTATTTTGCCGCTGAAAATTCTTTTTATCTGATATGATATGCCATAGTACAATGTATTTCAAAATTTAGCCCCGCCCACTTCCGCCAAAGTAAAATAATGAGAAGAACGTACGGAGTCGCTTCGAACGCGACTCTACTTTTATACCCGTACCAGTCAGTACACATGTGATTTATGTGGAAATTTCAAAAATGTTTTATCATTTTACATTTTACATTTTTTGCACATCTGTAATCGACATTCACATCTACATCATCTACATCAGTTTCACAACAACACACGTACACTGCACGAGGCAGCATGTTTGAGCGTTCATCTGTGAGAGAAGCTGCAAAGCCACAATCAACCCCAATAAATGACTTATGTTGCAGGAGTGGGGGAATTGTTCTTGAAAATTCATTTCATCATTGTGGCTATAATAATTATCCGATCTGGACCAAATTCGGGAATCTGGTAGATATGGTCATTCTCTACAATACTGCATTTTTTCGTTTTTGCTATCTTCAATATTGTGGATTTTCGTCTTTTGTGGGGGCGGAAGGGGGCGGGGCGAAATTTTGAAATACACTTGTTCAGGTTTGGTATCACAGGAGTCTTGGCCAAAAAGTTTGGTTGCTCTAGCTCTTATAGTCTCTGAGATCCAGGCGTTCATTTTTACGAAAAACCAAAATTACTCGATTTTGTGTGAGTGCGAAATGGGATGGAGAGAAGTTTTTTTGCGTATGTTTTTTGTCTATTGTGGCTATATTAATGATCCGATCCGATTCAGATTTGGGCCCCTGATAGATATAGGCTGTCTCTATGGTTCTGCATTTTTTCGTTTTCTGCTATCTTTAAAATTGTGGACGCCACAGATGTGCGCCCTTTGTTGGGGCGCAAGTGGGCGGGGGCGAAATTTTGAAACACTTTTCTAGGAGTGAGGTATCACATCAGTCTGGAAAAAAAATTTGATTGGTCTAGCTCTAATAGCCTTCGTGCAATGAGTGAAAAACAAGACGGACGGACAGACGGACGGACAGACATGGCTATATCGACTCGGCTATTGATGCTGATCAAGAATATATATATACTTTATGGGGTCGGAAACGCCTCCTTCTGTATTGTTACACACATCCACTTTTACCACAAATACAATATACCCTATTACTCTTCGAGTACGGGTATAAAAATGCAGAATCATAGAGAAAGACCATATCTATCAAAGGCCCAAATCTGATCTGATCTGAGATGCAGCAAAAAAATGTAAAATTTAAAAACTGAAAACATTTGAAAATTCCACATAAATAATAATGGCTGAATACGGTTATACAAGTAGTGTCGCGATATCGGCCACACCACACGTTCTTGTTTCTCGTTTTTGCTACATACATATGTCATGCACAACGACAATGTAGGTTTCACATCAATCTAGATTCTTTTTCTTTTCCTTCAGAGATCGCGGTGTGCGCGTGGTGTTATCGAGAGAGAGAATGGGGCAAATTTTTAAAATACACTGTCACATGATTCTGGAAACAAGCCTTCAACTCTGGTTTCTGAGAACTAGACGCTCATCAAGACGGACAAACGGACATGGCTATATCGACTCGGCCCCACACAGCCACTTCGACCACATACCTTATATTATATTTTGCCTAGATTTTTCGAACGCGGATAAAAGATTTACAAGAAAAATTAGACAAATTTGTTGTAAAAAAATTGGTACAAGTTTTGAGTCATGTGACATGATACCTCTTCACAACATATAAAAAAAAGAATCACTGCAAATATTCCTCTAAATTAACAAATCAAATTGTATTGATATAGGTATGTGCCGAAGAGAAATGCCAGGAGGAAGTCGTACTACTGGCACTGAATTACATGGACCGCTTTCTGTCAACTAAATCAGTACGCAAGACCCACCTTCAAATTTTAGCAGCTGCCTGTCTTTTACTTGCTTCAAAACTTCGAGAACCCAGCTGTCGTGCTCTCTCAGTGGAATTATTGGTCGTTTATACGGACAACAGCATATACAAGGATGATTTAATTGTAAGCAATTCTCATATATTCCAATATTTCAAAAACTTATATGTTTACGTGCAAACGTGATGGTCACATACAGCCATCAAAATCAAACCGAAGCTTGTTACACAGCGATCGGCGCCCAACTAATGGTATAAATTTAGATGTGTGTAAATAAAACGATGTAATCGTGTAAATTAGGGATTGGGTAGAATAAGACTTATAAAATCGGATGTTTATAACGTACGCAAAGAGGTATCTTCTGGATGCCAAAGATTTTCGTTCTTTGCAGTGTCGGAAGGGGCGGGGATAAATTTGGAAATAGCGGGGCGGAAACGTTTTTTTCGGTGTGTTATGATCATTTATTTCGACAAATCTAGTATATAGTAACTCATAGCTCCTCGAGTTTTGTTTCTTTTACGCATACAAAATATGTATATGTCCGCCTGCCGACCCATTGGCTTAAATCAAAGCAGGTAAAAAAGATAAATGCCATCCCAAGGCGGACTTTGACTGCAATAAATTCGATTTTATGGATTTTATTAACTTGGAACTACATAAGTACCCTAAGTAGGAAACGTTGACGTTTTATTATCCTCAATATATTAAAAACACCATGCAGTTGTCGTTTTTTAACAGTTTATTCTCTTCTGTTACTTTAAGAAATGGGAACTGTACGTGCTAAGCCGACTAGGATGGGACCTTTCATCTGTGACCCCCTTGGAATTTCTCGATCTTTTAATTATACGAATGCCAATAAATAGTAAAATCATCCCTGATATAAGCATTGCTAAAGTTAGACAACACGCTCGAGTCTTCATATCGATGGCTGCGAAAGGTAAGTCAGTAGATTTCAGCGCATAATTCTCTTTGTTCCCTAATCAACCATTAACGATCCACTGAAAAGCTACTAGTGAATTTTAAAGCAACTTTTAAACAAGAACGCAGTTATATGAATCTGTAAGAAAATAAAATGCTCCGGTTGCACTACCCGACAAGATTTTTTTCCTCAAGGAACCGAATTGACTTTCTGATAGATGGGGCTTTAAAATTGTTTGCTAGAACATTTTTTTTTTTACGAATTTTTAAAAGCTGGTATTTAAGTATGTTCTTTCAGAATCAGTGGTTCTATTTTGCACATAAATTAAGTATCGTACATCTGGTTGTAACAAACTTTGATATTCTAAAAAACTGATTGAAATTTCGGAATAATTTTAAAATGATAACAAAACGAGAACGTATGTTTTTTGTTGATTCGCCGTTAACGCGAAACTACTTGTATATCCGTACTCAATCAGTACACATGTGATTTATGTGGAAATGTTAGATATTTTAAAGTTTTTACATATTTTTATACCCGTACTCGAAGAGTAAAAGGGAGGGTATATTGTATTTGTGGTTAAAGTGGATGTGTGTAACATAGAGAAGGAATAATTTCCGACCATATAAAGTATATATATTCTTGATCAGCATCAATAGCCGAGTCTATATAGCCCCTGTCTGTCCGTCCGTCTGTCCGTCCGTCTTGTTTTTTCACTCATTGCTCGAAGGCTATTAGAGCTAGAGCAATCAAATTTTTTTCACAAACTGACGTAATATCTCACTCCTAGAAAAGTGTTTCAAAATTTCGCCCCGCCCACTTCCGCCCCACAAAGAGCGCACATCTGTGGCGTCGACAATTTTGAATATTACAGAAAACTAAAAATACAGAATCATAGAGAATGACCATATCTATCAGATGCCCAAATCTGAATCGGATCGGATCAGTAGTATAACCACAATAGAGAAAACAATTTCGAGAAACATCATTCCCTCTCTTTCGCACTCACACAAAAACGAGTCGATTTGGTTTTCGTATAAATGAGCGCCTCGATCTCAGAGACTATATAAGAGCTAGAAAAACCAAACTTTCTGTCTAGACTCCTGTGATATCGCTTCAGTGCAAGTTTATTTAAACTTTTTTCCACGCCCACTTCCGCCCTTCCCAAAAGACGAAAATCCACAATTTTGAAGATAGAAAAAAACTAAAAATGCAATATCGTAGAGAATGACCATATCACCATATCTACCAGATTCCCGAATTTGGTTCAGATCAGATCATTATGTAGCGACAATGATCAAATGAATTTTCAGCAGCGATTTTCCCTTGCCCCGCCCCCCCTTGTGACGTAAGTCATTTATGGGATGATTGTCGCTACAGATTCTCTCACACGCACACTCACGCTCACACAAGCTACCTCGTGCAGTGTACGTGTTGTGAGAAGTTATGTAGATGATGTAGATGTAGATGACTGATGTAGCAAAAAATGTAAAATGTAAAACTGATAAAACATTTGAAAATTCCACATAAATCACATGTGTGCTGACTGAGTACGGGTATAAAAGTAGAGTCGCGGCAACAGCGACTCCGTACGTTCTTTCTCGTTTTTTAGTGTATCTGTCATGTACATCTACTTCACTTCTTACAACAACACTTCGTTTCTTTCTCCATGTGCACTGCACGAGGCAGAGTGTGTAAACGAGAGAGAGAATCAGTAGCGGCTGAAGGGTTGTCGGCTAGCTTCTGAAAATTCATTTCATCGTTGTGGCTCTAATAATAATCCGATCTGAACCACATTTGGCAATCTGGTATATATGGTCATTCTCTACGATACAGCAATTTCCCTTATTTTTCTATCTTCAAAATTGTGGACTTTCGTCTTTTGTGTGGTCGGAAGGGGGCGGGGCGAAATTTTGAAATACACTTGTCTTGATTTGGTACTACAGGAGTCTGAAAAGAAAGTTTGATTTCTCTAGCTCTTATAGTTTCTGAAAAACCAAATCGACTCGTTTTTTGTGAGAGAGAGCGAGAGGGAACGATGCCTTTCGAAATGATTTTCTCCGTTGTGACTATACTAATGATTCGATCCGATTCAAATTGGGGCATCTGATAGAGATGGTTTTTCTCTATATTTCTGCTATTTTACGCCACATATGTGCGATCCATTCTAACCTAATTAAAACGAAAAAGAACGTATGGAGTCGCTGTGAACGCGACTCTACTTTTTATACCGTACTCAGTCAGTACACATGTGATTTATGTGGAATTTTCAAATGTTTAATCAGTTTTTACATTTATTTTTGCTACATTGTCAGACTGGAGAAGTCTTGTGTCTTCGTTTTTTTTTACTTGAGGACGTTGATTTACAATGACTGCACCACAGATGTGCGACCTTTGCGGGGGCGGAAGTGGGCGGGGCGAAATGTTGAAACACATTTGTAGGAGTGAGATATCAGATCAGTCTGGAAAAAATAGTTGGGTGCTCTAACTTTTATAGCTTCCGAGCAATGGGAGAAAAACAAGACGGACAGACATGACTATATCAACTCGGCTATTGATGCTGATGAAGAATATATATACTTTATGGGGTCGGAAATGATTCCTTCTCTATGTTACATACATCCACTTTTACCACAAATACAATATACCTTTTTACTCTTCGAGTACGGGTATAAACACCGAGTTCGGCGGCTGCAAATTGAAACTATATTCAACGAAAATTTTGGAATTTTCTGACTTATAATATGTTTTTAAGCCTAATCTAGGAGGTGCTCGAGTCTGGGCTTGGAGGTCTTAGTGGGCGCGTGTTAAGCACGCGTCTATCCCGATCAACACGGTCTCCAGCTTCTCTGTGGTGAGAAGAGCGCTTCCGGCCGACCTTCGGAGAAGGTGCTTGGCCGACTTCACTCCTGCTTTCCACAGTCCACCCAAGTACGGTGAGGGGGCAGTTATGTAAACTCACACCCGCTTCTTGACGTAAACTCGCGTATTGCGTCCGCCTCTGCATCGATCGTCTTTCTTATTTCGTTGAAGATGGGACTGGTTCCTACGAAATTTGTCGCGTTGTCGCGACGCCACATACTGCGAATGGGCGGGGAGCACGTAGCCGGTCTGCGGGTAAATTGGGAATCATTGGGGTCTGGAGTCGTGGCTTGCATTTGAAGCAGCGAATACACGACCTGACTATCACACGGCAAACCTCCTGAGCGTTTACTATCCAAACACGCTGCCTAAGGATTTTACTTCTTCATGGATAAAGGGACTTAATCGCTTTAAACGGTATTACTGATACTCATTCTTTTGGATAACCTTAACAATTTTGTAAAAAGCCTCATCATACTTTACTGGTGACAGAGTTACTTCAAATTTTAGACTTCTGTCTGCATTTGCGGATCGAGCAGGACACAAAAACACACACTCTTAGCAGCTTGAGGTGTGACACGTATTCCTTGATTAGATCTACTAAATCATTCGATGTAGCAGAGCCGCTCAGTCCGCTGAAGAAGCCTAGAAATAGGCTTCAAATCTGATTTTGGATTTATCTTGACTCTTGATACGCAACTAAATCACCAATTATCTAAAGCGATTGACAGTGGCAAGGGCTTTTCTGATAATAATATTAGTTGATAGCGCTCGCTGCAGCTATTAGGGCGTGAGGTGCCCCTAGCTCGTTGAAGAAGCCTTCTGGCGCGGAGGCATGTCCTGCGGAGTTCCGCGATCTCCTCGCTCCACCAGAACACCGGTACGCGGTGCGACCGGAATGTCCGCCTCAGGAGCATGCTTTGGTCGCAAGCGTTCTCAAATGTGGCAGTCAGTCTGTTCGGCCTCTCGTTGGCTCCGTCCGTCCCTGTTGCCGTGAAGTTCTACAGTGCGCCTGCAAAGGTCGGCGGCCTCAGCGTGTCGTGCCGGTACTCCTTTCTCGGCCGGCGGTGAGGTCCTCCCCCTTGCCCAGGCAAGCCTACCGAGCACTCGATTGCCTCGTGGTCGCTGGCGCTGAAGTCTTCGCTGACCCTCCATCGGGCGTGGCGTGCCAGCGCTGCTGACCTGGGCGCCAGGTAGCAGCTGTACAGCCACGTGCCTCCTACGTTCGCTCGGACGAACCCTTCTACCGACTTGGTGTCGCGTATCTTTGGAGCCTTCGCAGAGCCACAGGGCCGATTTGCCAGTGCTGTCCGCGGCCTATACGCTCTATGGGGTTCGCTGAGTATTGCCACCTCCGAGCCCAGCTCTCGCGCCGTTTGCGTGGTTTAAATTGAAGTGAATCAACTGCATGTGGATATGGTATTCCCAACCCCGCTCCTCGCTGATGGTCAGCTCCTCGCTGATTTGCAGCTCCTGCTGCCTGCCTGATCCCACTGACCAAATACATTATAGATTGGTCACCGCCTGTAACGAATTTGTCGCAGCAGAATTCTGGTTCCGGAACCCAGAACCCCTTGAACATGTTCGCTCATGACGACATGCGACAGAAAATCCAGCATTTCTGTCACACGGACATAAAAATATATGTCTTTATTGTCTTCAACTTGTTCGACTTCAGATTTAGGGTTTTGTGTTGTGGTTCGTAGTGACGTCGACGTGCGTGTGTACTGAGTACTCACAAACTGTGTGTGTATTGGTTATAGGATTTGGTTTTCGCATTTCGCGTTGAAATTTTTATATTTCTTTCCACATCTCCTGACCTTAGAATTTTTTGTATAATCACGCGTTTTGAAGAAGCTTGTCATAGAATTTTTTTTCTTGTATCCTTTGTATGTTAATTTGTTTTAAATAGAATAAAATAATGGATAAACCGATATACACATTTAAAAACCATAATGGATATCATGTTTGACCTTACATTCGAAGAGATGCCCATTAGTGTATTGAAGGTGCGACTTGCAAGTTTTTTTTTGTTCTCTGCGTTCGCTAAGAAAGCAAAGAACTGGGAAAATTATTATTTTTTGAGTTTCATGCGCAAGTATGACCTGACCTGCCGTAACATAAATGAAGAACGGGCAGAGTGGATGGGGGAAGGTAGCGGACACTTTGGCATGGGAAATAAATAAAATATTAAAACTAAAGCTTTTGTTTGTTTGCCTTATTTTAAACTGCACATTTACACATGTACATATACTTATCCCTATTTTAGACATATTTATTTCAAATAAAATATGTACATACATATTTAAATTTTAAATAATATTCGTAAAAATGAATAAATTGTAATTATATAAACTTGCCAGCGGAAAATTCGACTCACTTGTGTTGCTCCCCAAATTCGCCCGCGCTTTTTGATCTACCCATCATACACGCATGCATACCCACACATGTACATACACCATGCAATTGCGCGAGTTATAGGTAGTAGCCAGTAGGTTTACCAGATAAATGGAATAATCAGACCAGTGGTTGGTTTAATACAATTTTATTCAGAACACTTCTTCTGTCTTTGAATGCGGGATATGAACTAAACTCTAACTGAAAGCTAAATCTGTGTTGGCTCGGAATCCAACGCTTCTTGTTGATTCCGAGAATTGGTTTGGCGTCAAACATGTATCGTAGGCGGTTTCGCAATCGTAGGGTTTCGGAGGAGGGGAAGTGAGGGGTACCGAGTAGGTAACTCCTCCCCCCCCGGAATGAAGTGAAGGCCATAAGGATGGTATGCACTGAACGGGATTAGTGGGTATCGTCTCGGGAATGTGGTGCTCTTCCTTCTACAGTATAGTGTCAAGCATAACAGCATCGTCGAACACAAGAGTAGTGCGTAGACTGCCGTAAGATGGTTAGATGTCAATGTAGTGATTCTTACGATCCTTTCTTGGCTGTGCTTGTTTTCCAATTGTAGCTTTTCCAAGCTGATTTCTTCTATGGTGTTGTTTCTTTTAGTTCCTTCAATAGTGGGATTGTTACTTTAATTTCTTCTTGTTGTGTTAGGTCAATGCTATCGTATCTTAGATCGTTGATATTAACCACACAGTTGTCGTAGGTTATTAGTGCTGATCCGTTCAAAATGAATGGTTGGTGACCGTCAGACGATATCTTGGTTGATTTTCCGTTAAATATGAAAATAAATCCTCTTGTAGGTTCAAATATTTTTTCTTGGGTGCCGACCTCCGTTGCGTCGCAAGTTGCTGTATATCCGTTCAAAATTCCTTTTTAAACAGTTGATGCCCCACGTTGCGCCCTCTATAGCTTGTGAATTACAAATATACTCGTTATGGATCCAAATGCACTTACTACTAAAAGCCTTAATCTTATTAATGTTCTTATAGGCTATATATTTTGGGATTTTTAAGAATTTAGAATTACTTGTTGGCAAAGGGATAATGTTAGCAAAGTAAAAAAATTGTTTCATAAAAATGGGTATCTTGATATGGAATATAATGCTTGTATTGTTGACCGAAGTGGTCATTTCTAGTAGGTTATATAAATGTTCGTTTGTTTCTATGGACATATTTTTTTTTTAGCGAAGATTTGTTCAATTTTGCTGATCTCTTCGGGTGAGAGTATGAATTTTGGAATAATATTTAATTTGGTTAAAAAGTACACTTTCGAGTATACTATTAAGGTGATTATAGAGTACATCGATATTGTAACTTATTCTATTAATATATTGGAGTATGTGGATTTCATTGTGCTCCACGCTTAATTTCTTATATACTTCGTTTTTGTAATTCTTTAAAAACATATTTTTTTTTTTTTTCTTGTTCTTGGTTAATGTGTTTACTGATGTTTTGAAATCTAAGAAAAGTTTCCTGGTTCTCGTTATTCAATTCTTGTATATTTGTAGCCAGTTCTATGATGTTATCTTGAGCCGTTCTGACGGCTTTGTTTACCCTATCAGAATCTATCGAGTCCATGTTTCCGGTGATTTGCATTATTAATGTTCCTAGGCCGTTAACTAATCCTCTCTTTTGTCTTAGTCATTGGAATTATAATGTTAAGTCTTTCTTTTTTAATTGATTTAGTTTTTCCTTTAGTATGTTTATTGTTTCTCCTGAAAATGTTATGTCTTCTAAATTTTTAAGTGTTTTTTCAAATTGTTGTATGCCGTCTTTGAAATCTTGTGTAAGGATGCAATGTGAAACGGTTTTATATGAATTAATTACCCTAGCCGTGCCTAATTCTATCTTCGCTAAAGGGTTTTCGTGGTCGAGACGTTGAATGTTGAAGGTTTGCCCGTAAACGAGTGGTAATCTGTAAGTATGTTAAATTCTTAGTCAGTGATATCGTTAATAGCGGTTGTACGTCTTATCTTTTGACTTGTGTATTTTCTGTTGTCTTGCGGATATAATTGTGGGGCCGTTGTCTTGTAATACTTGCTGTTCCGAAAATCGTGGTGTCAATTTGTTCCTTCTGTTTTCTTTGCGAAAGACTGTTGTGCCAGGTTCTATGTCTGTAGGTTCTATTCTGTCTTCGTTTAGGTCTGAGATCCTATTCTGTTTTATATTTATTAGTCTGTCTCTGATCTTTGGGTATAGTTTTTCTTGGTAGGTGTTTAATGTTTGAAGATATTCGTGTTCGTTATTAAATTTAGTAGTTCTTTCGAATATATGGGTTTTTCCCGAAAATACTTCAAATGGTGTGAGATTTGTTGCGGAATGGATAGCGTTATTATACGTGGTTAATGTTTCCCACAGTATGTCATCGTGGTCGCAAGAAAGTTTTTCCTTCTTTCTTGTTTCAAATATTATTCTGTAAATTTCCGTTAAGGAAGAGTGGAGTCTTTCCACTGGAGAGTTACTCGAAGATTGTTGAAAGGAGGTAACGTGTCTTAGTATGTCATATTGTGCACAGAAGTCGATAAAGATCTTCCCTGCAAATTCTGGTCCTTGATCACATATTAGTTTTCGAGGTATTCCATGAATACTTAAGAATTGTCTCATGTATTTTACCATATTGAAGCTGTCTCTTTGCCGATACCGTGTATGCTGATGCGAATCTTGAAAACTTGTCTATGACCGTCAGTATGTTCTTTCCGTTTATGGTGTATATGTCTATATGTATTATGTCCATTGGTCTTTGTGGGGTTTCGGTTTCTTGAAATACGATTTTTTGCGGTCGTCTGTCATATTTTAGTCTTTGACAAGTACTGCAGTTATTTATGAATTGTGTGATCTTTTGTTTCAGGTTTGGGTTGTAAATTGTCCTCTTTAAGTGCTTAACAGTTTCGTCGATTCCCCTATGGTTGTTCTTTTGTGTGGTAATCCTCTACAATGTCTCTAAGTGTTTCATCGTCACTAATGTCTTCTATCATGTGATTGCATCTAGTTATCTTATATAGACCTGAGCTTTTTGAAGTATTCTTCATACGTCTCTTGGATCACTGAAAATATTTCGTCTGGGGCAAGTATTGCAATTGTCTTGTGGGGTTTAAGTACGTTTTTGAGAATTTTTGCTAAATTTTTCTTTGTTGTAGTTCTCTTCCGAAATGGTCTTTCTTATTTTGTTAATGAAGGGAGTAGAATTTTCTATTTTCTGAGTTGTGTGAGTTTGGAAAATAATTTGTATGTGAAATTCGTTGATAGGTTTATCGGACAAAGTTATATTATTACTTTCATTGTTTTGTGGAGTAGGATTGAAGTCGTTAACGTTAGTATCTGCCGATATGCGACTAAGCGCATCGGCCACTACATTTTGGGATCCCTTGGTGTACATTACTTCGTAGTCGTATTCTAAGAGTTGGAGTTTCCAACGAACTAATTTTTGAATTTGGCTCTTTAAAGTTCATAAGCCATGTCAGGGGTCTATGATCTGTGATTAATTTAAATTTTTGACCAAAAGATGTACGGTCGAAAGTGTTTTGTTGCCCAGACGATAGCGAGCATTTCTTTTCTCTACAGTAGAGTAATTCAATTCTGTATCTGTAAGGGTTCTACTAGCGAATGCTACTGGTCTGTCTGTTCCTAAGTTTCCTTGCGAAAGTACTGCTCCAATAGCTACGTTACTAGCATCCGTAGTTAGGATGAATGGTTTAGAGAATTGAGGGTATTGTAATATTGGTTCGTTACATAACAATGTTTTGCAGGTGTTGAAAGCCTTAATGTATTCCTCTCCCATTATTCCGGTAGCTTTGCTTTTTAGTTGTTGGGTTAGGGTTTGGTTATTTGAGCGAAATCTTTTATGAATTTTCTATAATAGCCTAAAAGGCCCAAAAAATGATTTGATTTGCTTTTTTGTTCTTGGTATGGGGAATTTTTTTATTGTTTCTAGCTTTTTGGGGTTTGGTTTAATGCCCTCTCCTGAAACAACATGTCCTAGGTATTCTATTTCTTTTCTAAGGAATTCGGATTTTTCTGGTTGTAATTTTAAGTTGGCTAGATTTATTTTCTTAAAAATCTTCTTTAGGTCGTTAATGTGTTCTTGAAGCGAAGATGAGAAAAACAATAATGTCGTCCAAGTAAATGAGACAACATTTGCCATTTAGTTCGGCTAGAACGTTATCCATTACTCTTTGGAAAGTAGCTGGAGCGTTCGTTAGGCCAAAAGGCATTCTGATAAATTCAAAGTGTCCACCTTCTGCCGAAAATGCAGTTTTTCAGTGTCCTTCGGATACATCTCAATTTGATGGTATCCACTAGCTAAATCTAGAGCCGAAAAGTATTTTGCCCTTCCTATTTTGTCGAGTACTTCGTTTATATTTGGCATGGGATATTTGTCCTTGACTGTTTTTTTTTTCGTTAAGTTTTCTGTAATCAACTACAAGTCGCCACTTTTTTTTCCTTTTGAAGCATCCAGTTTCTTCGAAACTAAGAATACTGGAGCACTCCATGGAGAATGACTGTGTCTAATAATGTTTTGGTCTAGCATTTTGGAAATTTGCTGTTGAATTTCCTTGCGTTCTATTGGACTATATCTAAATGGTCGATTATAAATTGGTATGTCGTCTGTGGTCTTAATTTTGTGTTTTACCAAATTGGTGAATGTTAGTTTCTCTGTGTTGTCATGAAAGATTTTGGGAAATTTCCTAAGTAAGTTGCTAAGTGCAGCTTTTTCTTCCGAGTTGAGGTGTTCGGTTCTTAATTTTGTGTCGAGATTGAGTTTGTTGGACTCCATCTCCTTGTGTGTTTCAGACATTAAATTGATTTCAATGTGGTCATCTTCAATGAATTGTTTTACATCTAATTGTGAATCTAAGCAGAATTTCTGTCCGTCGGTCGAGTAGTTAACGATTTCCATATAACTAATGTTATTATGGGCGTTATAAAGGCCGCCAGAAATAATTAGGTCTTTTTGGATTTGTATAGAGTCACAGAGAAATGAACCGTTTTCCAGTTTAACTGGTAAGGGTACTATCATTTTTGTTGATTCGTCAATAGCGTACACTTGTGTAGCGTGATTATTTTCAGAATAAATGTTGGTTTTAAAATACTGGGTTTCTAAGACAAAGTCTTTGAAATTTACCTTAGCCTGTAACTCTTTTAGAATATCCATTCCTATAAGTCCGTCGAAGTAAGAGTGGAAATTGAATAATAACAAGGGAAATTCCTATTATCTTTTGAATTGTTGAAACAGTCTGATGTTGGTCTTTGTATACAAAGTATATACACTGATTACTGTTTTGATTGAGACGGGGGTCTTTAAATTCATACTGTCTGATTGCTTCACTAGGTCCGGTCTGATAAACGAAAAAGGTGGAACCTGTGTCGATTAAAAATTTAAGGGTATGTCCATGATGTAGTTCTATTTTCAGATATGGCAAAGATGAACCGTGTTTGTTTTTACTTATGAACCCCGTCTGTTCGTCGAGGCTTCTTTGTGAAAATTTGCCTGTTCGTCCAAGTTGTGGAGTGAGTCTTGTTGCCCTTGTTCGGTACCCTGGAAGTTGTGGAACGAAGATCTGTTCCTTGGGGTATTGTCGTTCTTGTGTCGGGGTTGTTCGGTGTTGTTAGTCTTGTCCTTATTTGACATTATAGCCGGTACAGGTCGAGAGTTTGAATTTCTGTTGTAGTTACTGTTTCCGTATGAGCGGTATGAGTTGTAAAGAGTGTTGTTCTGGGCGTTTGTGTCTTGCTTGTAATTGTTATTTCCGTACGAGCGGTTTCCTCTATCTTCGATTCTCTTCCTCTGTTTTGGTCTCTGTTCGGAATTGCTGGCATCCGAGCTACGCTTATTTTGTTGAAAATATATCTGCCTTTCCTTAGTAGCCCACTCATAAAGCCTCTTTAAGGTCCTGAGGTCTCATGGCTCTAATTGTTGCCCCTAGTGGGCCTTTCATGCCGCTTAAAAATATGTTTTTAAGCAAGTTTTGGCAAATAATTCCTTTTTGGTCCTAATTAGTAATGGCTCAGATTCTCTAGTCTCGGTTAGTTTAAATAGAGCGATTTTAATTTCCGTCACCTTTTCGTAAAAGTCTTTTAGGGATAGTTGTCTCTGTATTAGTCCGTGGAGTTCATACATTAAAGTTGGTTCGTCTCTTTTGTCGGAGCATTGTAAAATAAGGGCTTCCTTTATTTCGTCCCAGTTAAGGCTAGCTCCCGATGCGTGCAGGGCATCATTTGCTTTTCCTTCGATCTTATTTCTGATTGAACGTAAAAGAAATTGTCCGTATGGGGTATGGTCAGTTCCTCTAATGAATAATAAGATTTCCTCAACGTTAACTATGAATTCGCTTAAAGTCTTGGGATTTCCATCGTAATTTGGGAGGAAACGGATTGCATCCGGAATTCTTAGAGACGAGAAAACGTCCATTGGGTTATTGTTGACGGGGGCTTGGTTGGGTGGTGGCGACATAGTATCTGACTGCATTAAAACTGAACTGGTTGAGGCTCTCACTAAGTCCTGTTCTGCTTCGTTTGAACGTTCCCTAATGTCTTCTAGACTCACACTACTTCTAGTCTTGCTTCTGGTTGCTGGGATTAGCTTCTTTACTCTTTGAATATTATTCATCTGGTATTGATATTGTATTGAGGTTTGTCCGAATTCTTATAATTAGATCTTATATGTATATATGTGTGTCTTTAACTTATATACTTAATACAATTTGTTGTTGTTGTGTGTTGATTCTGGAACGTGAAGGTGACTTGTTAATGTCTGGAATTTAAACGAACGTATATGAGTGATTGTGGGTATCTATATGTGTTTTTGTATAATATTCACTGTATACTTCGAATCTTGCTGCGCCCTGCAGTTGTCCCTTCAGATTAGTGCGTACTGCAGCTAAGGTGAAATGAACGTAGAGTCAATAAGTATTACGAATGTAAGTTAATTTCCAAATTATTGAATGTTGAACTTTTTATTGGAGAATAAAAATCGGACTGAATTTACAAACTCAATATTTCCCTGATCTAGCTGTGGGCTTTCGGCAGCGGCGCTGGCGTCGCTGGTGGCGACGTCGGCATAACGGGATATTTTCTGTTGGCGTCGACAATTGTGAAATAGCTGGTGGCGACGTCGGCATAACGGGATATTTTCTGTTGGCGTCGACAATTGTGAAATAGCTGGTGGCGACGTCGGCATAACGGGATATTTTCTGTTGGCGTCGACAATTGTGAAATAGCTGGAAGCGACGTCGGCATAACGGGACATTTTCTGTTGGCGTCGACAATTGTGAATTACGCATTTTAGGATTTTGCGTATGTTCCCGGAATCGTGGGTCGGCGAACATTGTTGTTGTTAACTTGTATATATGTGTGTTTGTTTTGTATATTTGGTTTTGCATATTTCATTTTGCATGTATGTTTTTCGTGTTAATGCGCACTGCAGTTAACACGAATTGATACATAGTTTTGGACATTATAGTTGATATGTTTTGTTGTTTGTTTTGTGTATTTTGTTTTGCATGTTCGTTTTGGTTCGATCGAAAACTGTGACGTGGTACCAAGGTCTGAACGAATTTGTTCGCGTTGGCCACGGCACTATTCGTGGCGTAACAAAACCTCATGCACTGTTCAATGTCTGTTCGTGTTAATGCGCACTGCATTTAGCACGAATTAAACATAATTTCGGGCATACTAATAGAACTTTTATATTGTTCTTCTTTATGGTTTCTTTTGTATATTTGTCTTGCATGTTCGAGTTGCGAGTTCGCTTTGTTTCCGTCAGAACTGTGACGTGGTACGAGGTTTGAACAAACTTGTTCGCGTCGGCCACGACACCGTTCGCAACATCCCAAAACGTCGTGCAACTACGACCAGCCGTTCATTGGTGTTGGTGTGTTTATTTATGGAGTGAGTGTGTATATATCGCCGTGTATGTTCGACTTGAATCGTGCTGTGAAAGGCGACGAACCTATTGTTCGCGTTAGCCACAACACACATGTTGTATCGAACACGCTGAGCGTAGCATTTGGTTTAGGTATTTGGGTAAAATTTATGTTGTTTTATGTTTGTTTGTCACTAACTATCTCACTTCACATTCCATAATCTTTTCTTTTCCTTTTCTTTTGTACATTATTATTTTCCCTAATTTGTTTTATTCTTCATTTATTTGTTTTCTTAATTTAGCTTACAAAATTAAGAATAATCCAGTCATCTTTGGATGGTCCTTGGGAGTCCTGAGTTCTTTGTTGCGACTGCGCCAGTTATAGGTAGTAGCCAGTAGGTTTTACCAGATAAATGGAATAATCAGACCAGTGGTTGGTTTAATACAATTTTATTCAGAACACTTCTTCTGTCTTTGAATGCGGGATATGAACTAATACTCTAACTGAAAGCTAAATCTGTGTTGGCTCGGAATCCAACGCTTCTTGTTGATTCCGAGAATTGGTTTGGCGTCAAACATGTATCGTAGGCGGTTTCGCAATCGTAGGGTTTCGGAGGAGGGGAAGTGAGGGGTACCGAGTAGGTAACTCGCGCCCATTACAATATTATTACAGTTTTTTTAAATATAAAGCAAATTTGTACATATGTACATACGTAAATTTATATAGAACGATATATGTACATCTCTCTACTATATAACAATAAGTCGTGTTTCAGGATGAAGCTATAACTCCAGAACGCACGAAACGATTTCCACGGTTTTGCATTCGTTGGAAAGGTCTCGGGCTCCGTGAGGTTTATAGCAAAGAAAATTAACGAAAAATTTCAACAGAAAAGCGGGAAAATTTGTATTATCTACTATATACTACAATACAGCTCCATCTCTGATACATAGCATGTACTACAAACCAATATTTTAAGTAGGCGCCGGTGCGTGATACATTGTTTGACAGCTACTCATTGTTCTCTGCTCAGTTAATTTCATGTGACAAACCGGTATTGTGTTCACTGTGAAAACGAAATTAAAAAAAAAGTTATTCTTTTCCTCACATTTCAATTGGAAACCATCAAATCAATCACGTGTATTGTGAAATTTTTTATTCAATTTCAACAGCAGGCATTTGTCTTTAAGGTGGTAAGTTGAACTGTGTTAATTATGTGGATCGTGCATTTGAGGTTAAATTCACCACTCTGTCCACAGTCTAAAATGCCTAAAGGACGACGTGCGAACATCGGCCGCCGCACAAGACATGCAAGCCAGCAACAAGTGTATTCACAGAAGAAGAAAGACAAAAAATATAATAAGAGAAAATTCCCGATTGGGACAACGCGTGAGGACACGAAGATCATTGGCATCATACAATCGCTTGGCATTCCAATATGATCCCATTGCGAACTACAGAGATGATGAAAATGTTGATATTGGACCAATGACGACTATATGCCGATAGAGAGAGAAAGAGAAAAAGAGAGAAACAAAAGAGAAACGGCTGGATTGTGCTGCGCAAGTGGAAAAGTCAAACTGGATCCATTACTTACACCACCACAGCCACTGAAACCATTGTTCGATGGAAGTGATCCCGATTCCAGCCATTTTCTTCAACACATCCTTGAATACAATAACTGCTTTCGCATGACTTCCTTTGGATCTAATATCATTCGAGAAGGCGGCTTCATGCCGACTTGCAAGGTAAAAGAGACAACACACATAACCCATCACTCACACCAACACAATGAATTGCAACACGTAACAACTACAAATACAAAACACACTACACCATCACACCATCAGAAGTAACACCGCAAATGATTGTTTGCAATTACAGATACAAGGACAAATATATCATTTGCATGGTTCAATGGTGCCAACACCAGATGAACCGCATCAATTTCTGCAAATATATTTCATTTCGTCGATGGTGGATCGGCTGAATGTGCGGTGCAATATACAGGGAACACAACAGTTAAAGAGACGAATTATTGAACAGTTGCAATCATTTTTTCACGCTAATAATGCTGTGGTTAATACCAAAACAGCATTGGAACGAATGCCATCGGATACGCACAAATTTGTCATAAGAGCGGATTGTACCCCAACAGGTGAACATGTGCGAAGATTCAATGCACCCACCGTTAATGATGTTGCTGCAATTATTGTTGGCGATCCAACTAAATCGCGAGACATTGTCGTTCAGCGAAGACGCAATCGTGTAATCGAGACACATCGTTTGTACGATGCCATACAATATCCAATCATTTATTGGCAAGGGCAAGACGGATACGACATAACGTTGAAGATGGTCGATCCAAAAACAGGTACAATATTCACACAATAATTATTGCTATTATTGGTTTCCATTAACAATTCATTTAATTTTGCATTTTCAGGCGTATCAACGAATAAAAATCGAAGCCCAATGAATTACTATGCGTATCGTATGATGATTCGTACACATGAGAATGTCATTCTAAAGTGCCGTCGGCTATTCCAGCAATTCGCTGTCGACATGTATGTTAAAGTCGAGACCGAACGTTTAGCGTTCATCCGATTCAATCAGGCAAAGCTACGATCTGAGGACTATATACACTTGCGTGATGCTATTCATTCAGATGGTGATGTTCAGAATATTGGACGTCTGACGATTCTCCCATCATCTTATATCGGAAGCCCACGTCACATGCACGAATACGCTCAAGACGCTATGACGTACGTGCGAAATTATGGAACTCCGGATTTATTTATTACGTTCACATGCAATCCGAAGTGGACGGAAATTGAACGTAAATTTTGGAACCGGGCCAAAAACCGCAAACTCGCCATGACATAATCGCCAGAGTATTTCAGCAAAAACTCAAGGTTATGATGGATGTGCTTACTAAGTATCGAGTTTTTGGTGACACACGTTGTTATATGTACTCGGTGGAATGGCAGAAGCGTGGACTACCGCATGCTCATATCCTAATTTGGTTGCTGAACAAATTACATTCAAATGAAGTGGATGACATCATATCAGCTAAAATTACTGATCCAGTCACTGATCCCCATCTACACGACATTGTGACGACACAGATGGTGCATGGACCGTGCGGTGCATTAAATCCATTATCGCCTTACATGGCTGATGGAAAGTGCACAAAACGATATCCGCGACCGTTAGTTGCTGAAACAGTCACAGGGAACGATGAATATCCAGTTTATCGTCGGCGTTCAAAAGAAGATTTTTAGCACAAATACAATATACCCTTTTACTCTTCGAGTACGGGTATAAAAAAATGGGTTTACCAAAGAGCACTTCAATGAAACGGATAATTTGCGAACACGTATAATGCTTCGATTCAGTATTTACTTTGGATTCTTTTTCATTGACTTAGAGAAGTTCAACTAAATAACACTTCATTTTTGTAATCGAATTGAATTCATTACTGTTGTGAAATGAAATAAAATTTTTCCTGTTCAAATATAAAAAAAAATTAAAAATTGTTCTTCATCTTTTAATCACCAAACGAAATGTTACATAAAACGAAGCCATCTGGTGACGAAACGGAGTTCGCCGGGTTTGCTAGTTTTGTTATATTTTTATGTTGTTAAGCAAACCATTGGATACTAAGAAATGTTTTGATCTACAGTCATGCTCAAAATATCATTGCTGTTTCAAAAAAAAACTGAATAAAATTACAGAATTGCTTAGACATGTCTGTCTTTCCGATTTCTTAAGCGCCTAGATGAAGTATCGCTCTAAACTCATCGAGTACCAGCTATAAAAAATTAAGAACACCTGAAAATAGTAATTTTATAGAGCCTTTGCTGAAACATAGCACAATCATAGCTTATGATTGCCATGAAAATACTTTCATGTCCCAAAACATTTTTTTTTAAGAACACAGAAAAGAAAAAATTCTATTAACTTGTAGTTTACTAACCTACAGTAGATTTTTCGCTGCAAATACACAAATAGTTTGTGATCGATTATATCTAAAAAACATAAGAGGTGGTCAAAATAATGAGTGCAGTGATTTTATTTATTTTTTTTATATGATATTTTTTTTTCTGTTTATTAGTAATCTTATGTTAGTATTCTGTATAGTTATACCATAAAAAGACGAGTCGATATTGCGATGTCTGTCTGTGCGTCCGTCTTGTTGATCGCCCTATGATCAGAGCCTATAAGACCTAAAGCAACCAAACTTTTTTTCTAGACTCATGTGATATCTCACTGCTACAATGTATTTTAAAATTTTGCCCCACCCCCTCAAAGAGCGAAAATCTGTGACGTCCACAATTTTGAAGATAACAGAAAACGAAAAATCTGAATCATAGAGAAAATCCATATTCATCAGAGGCCCGAATCTGGATCGGAGCGGATAATTAGTAAAGCCACAATTAAGAAAACCATTTCGAGAGATTTCGAAATTCCCTTTTGCTCTCTCTCACACTCCACCGCGTCGGCTTTTGCCTGTTTTTCCAGATGAGCGCCTCGATCTCAGAGACTATAAGAGCAAGAGCAACCAAACTTTCTGTCGAAACTGCTATGATACCACTTCAATACAAGAGTATTTCAAAATTTCGCCCCGCCCCCACAAAAGACGAAAGTCCAAAATTTTAAAGACAGAATATCCCTATCTACCAGATTGCCGAATCTGGTCTTGAAAATACATCAGCCAACAATGTTTTATGGATATCAAATCGCAATTGTCCTCTTTTTAGAGGAGTCATCGTAAAACATGTCAAGCACTACGATGTTTGCTTTCCTTTGATTTACAGGTTTGCTATATTTCGCAACATATTGCATTAATTAACCAGCTATAAAACAAAATAAGTAAATTTAACTTAATTAAATCAACATATATACACAAAATAAAAATTCTACAGCATGTAATACTAGAAAACAATTCAAAAATTTGTGTTTATACACTTATTCCAGAGATCTTCCAATATTTGTATCCCATTCGAGAGGAACTTTTTCCAAAAGGTCTTGAAAATACTCCTTCACGGCGGTAGTGATCTACTCGCGCAAGTTGAATAATCTATCAGAGGGAGCCAAATTAGGCGAGTAAGGTGAATGGGGAAGCTATTGGAGCCAGGCCTAATAATTTCGAAGTGCGCTCGCGTTCGTGTTTTTGGTGTGGAGTCAGAATATGCAAAATCTTTCTCTTTAAAACAATGGCATGTGCGATCAGTACCAATCCTTGGCGGATCTCCTAGCTCGCACACCTTCACTTTCAACACCATGGTTGGATCTTATGCACTGAACAACAAGCAACACATTAACTAGTTGGACATTTCGACGTGGACATTGCTCTCTATAGAAAGAAGGATGAGCTTTGCTATTGGCCGCTTAATGGTCCCGCGGACAGTTAAAACATCGACCACGCGGACCATGCCATCGACCCCGGGATAGGTTCGTTCAATCCTTCCAAGGCGCCATTCGTGAAGTTGCTGGTTGTCTTCCTTTACGACAACCATATCGCCGGTTTAGAGATTTCGAGTAGGAAGTTGCCACTTATTCCGTTTGTGCAATTCTTTCAGGTATTCTTCCTTCCAACGCAAACAGAACTGTTGATTGACGGTGCCATCGGTTGATGATGGACTCTGCGTTCTCTTTGATCTCTGGCTCCGCAATTGAAATCAGCGGGCCGCCAACTAAAAAGTGGCCTGGACTTAAGGCGAGCAGGTCAGTTGGATCTTCTAACATAGGTGAGATTGGCCTAGAGTTCAAGCACGCTTCGATTTTGGAAAGCAGGGTCTACAGTTCTTCGAAAGTATACTTCCCTGTGGAGGTAGACTTGTAGAAAAGTGACTTGAAACTTTTTACCCCCGCTTCCCACAAGCCGCTCATGTGAGGAGCGCCTGGAGGATTAAACCGCCACGTGAGTTGTTGTTGCGGATATGCTGCAATAACACTCGCTCTGGTGGCTTCCAGGAAATCATGAGCGAGGGCTTTTTCGGCTCCGACAAACGTCTTCCCATTATCGGAACACATTTGATGAGGGCAACCGCGCCTTGCTATGAACCGATTAAAAGCGGCTAGGAACTTCTCGGATGTGAGATCAGAGGTCGCTTTCAGATGGATAGCCTTCGTGCTAAAGCATACGAAGAAACACACATACCCTTTGGTTATGCGGCATGCGCGACCTGCGTACGTCTTGATATCAAATGGTCCAGCAAAAGTCGACACCCGTTCGAGTGAATGGACGTGAGAACGTCGTCCTCTCTTCGGGCAGGTCCCCCATAAGTTGAGTTTGCATCTTCCTGCGATGGACCACACAGACCTTACAGGCGTTTATAGTGGATCTGACAAAGGTCCTTAGTTTCGGGACCCAATACTTGGATCCGATAAGCCGCATCATTAATTGGTTTCACCCATGCAGTGCGATGCGATGAGTGAATTGAACGATGAGACGTGTGAATGCGCTTGAATACGGGAGAATGATCGGGTGCTTCTCATCATAGCTAAGGGACTCCGATTTGCTCACCCGACCGCATGCTCTTATGACCACGTGTTGGTCGATAAATGGATTCAAGTTAATGATGCAGCTAGACGTAGGAAGAGGTTGCTTCTTCAGCAAATGCCGGAATTCGCTGGCATATTCTAAGCGCTGAGTATGGATGATCATACGCTCCTGTGTCTCGGATAGCTCGTGGCTACTGAGCTCGTCTGGAAATTGGGTGTCCGGCTTCTGACACCGCTTGAGGAATCGATACACATAGGCCAGGACTCTCAGTTATAGCTTCATCCTGAAACACGACTTATTGTTATATAGTAGAGAGATGTATATCGTTCTATATAAATTTACGTATGTACATATGTACAAATTTGCTTTATATTTAAAAAAACTGTAATAATATTGTAATGGGCGCGCAATTGCATGGTGTGTGTACATGTGTGGGGATGCATGCGTGTATGATGGGTAGATCAAAAGCGCGGGCGAATTTGGGGAGCAAACACAAGTGAGTCGAATTTTCCGCTGGCAAGTTTATATAATTACAATTTATTCATTTTTACGTATATTATTTAAAATTTAAATATGTATGTACATATTTTATTTGAAATAAATATGTCTAAAATAGGGATAAGTATATGTACATGTGTAAATGTGCAGTTTAAAATAAGGCAAACAAACAAAAGCTTTAGTTTTTATATTTTATTTATTTCCAATGCCAAAGTGTCCGCTACCTTCCCCCATCCACTCTGCCCGTTCTTCATTTATGTTACGGCAGGTCAGGTCATACTTGCGCATGAAACTAAAAAAATAATAATTTTCCCAGTTCTTTGCTTTCTTAGCGAACGCAGAGAACAAAAAAAAACTTGCACGTCGCACCATCAATACTCTAATGGGCATCTCCTCGAATGTAAGGTCAAACATGATATCCATTATGAGTATTTACATGTGTATATCGGTTTATCCATTATTTTATTCTATATAAAACAAATTAACATACAAAGGATAAAAGAAACGAGAAAGAACGTACGGAGTCGCTTCGAACGCGACTCTACTTTTATACCCGTACTCAGTGATTTATGTGGAATTTTAAAATGTTTTATCAGTTTTTACATTTTACATTTTTGCTACATCTGTCATCGACATCTACATCAGTTCTCACAACAACACACGTACACTGCACGAGGCAGCTTGTTTGAGCGTGAGTGTGTGTGTGAGAGAATCTGCTGCGACAATCAACCCCAATAAATGACTTACGCAGCAATTTGATCATTGTGGCTACAATAATGATCCGATCTGAACCAAATTCGGGAATCTGGTAGATATGATCATTTCCTATGATACTGCATATTTGGTTTTTTTCTATCTTCAAAATTGTGGATTTTCGTCTTTTGTGGGGGCGGATTGGGGCGGAGCGAAATTTTGAAATACACTTGTTCAGGTTCGGTATCACAGGAGTCTGGGCAGAAAGTTTGGTTGCTCTAGCTCTTATAGTCTCTGAGATCCAGGCTACACAAAATACAAAAACCAAATCGACTCGATTTTGTGTGAGTGCGAAAGAGAGGGAGCGAAGTTTTTTCGTATATTTTCCTCTATTGTGGCTATATTAATGATCCGATCCGATTCAGATTTGGGCCCCTGGTAGATATGGCTCTCTATAATTCTGCATTTTTCGTTTTTTGCTATCTTCAAAATTTTGGACGCCACAGATGTGCGCCCTTTTTGGGGGCGGAAGTGGGCGGGGCGAAATTTTGAAATACTTTTCTAGGAGTGAGATATCACATCAGTCTGGAAAAAAAATTTGATTGGTCTATCTCTTTTAGCCTTCGAGCAATGGGCGACGAACAAGACGGACAGACGGACGGACAGACATGGTTATATCGACTCGGCTATTGATGCTGATTAAGAATATATATACTTTATAGGGTCGGAAATTATTCCTTCTCTATGTTACACACATCCACTTTTACCACAAATACAATATACCCTTTTACTCTTCGAGTACGGGTATAAAAATATTCTGTGACAAGCTTCTTCAAAACGCGTCATTATACCAAAAATTCTAAGGTCAGGGTATGTGGAAAGAAATATAAAAATTTCAACGCGAAATGCGAAAACCAAATCCTATAACCAATACACACACAGTTTGTGAGTACTCAGTACACACGCACGTCTACGTCACTACGAACCACAACACAAAACCCCAAATCTGAAGTCGAACCAGTTGAAGACAATAAAAACATACATTTTTATGTCCGTGTGACAGAAATGCTGGATTTTCTGTCGCATGACGTCATGAGCGAACATGATCAAGGGGTTCTGGGTTCCGGAACCCGAATTCAGCTGCGGCAAATTCGTTACAGGCGGTGACCAATCTATAATGTATTTGGTCAGTGCTGATGCCTAATCTCCTTTTTCCCAGCCGCTGAGAAGATTAAGCACGACGGCTCCTTGCAGCACTCGGCTGCCTTGTGCCCCTGTCCTCCGAGCTCTTGCATTTACTTGCAATATGCCCGGGTTCCAAGCACCTGTAGCACCTTGGGAGACCTTCTCTTTCGCGTATCCACTGCCAACTGCGACTCCGAGTAGCCTCGACGAAAACACCGCACTCTGATTTTTCTCTCGTCAATTTGGTGATGGCTCGCGATGGCTCCGCAGATCTCCGCTCCGTCGCGAGGGAGTCGAGATCGCGTTTCTCCAGCACGACCACCTTAGAGTCCTCCGTCATGGCGCTCCAGCAGGAGGTTTCCGTTGAGGGTACGGCGTACCTTGGTAACGCAGCTTCCCAGGTTCTCCAGTTGTTTATCCTCCCTTTTGGTCACCATGGCCAGCACTTCGCTGTACTTCTTCTCCCGCACGCTTGCACTATGACCGCGTCGGGACGTGTGCGACGTGCTGTCCTCGGCTTTTTGGCCACCACCTTCCATCCGCTCTCTGGATTGTCTGGGCTGTCGGGCTCCATGACGGGATTTCTGGCTGGCTTCCTGGCGGGCTTCCTGGCGAGCCTGCTCCACTACCGATCCTTCCGCCACGGCTGGCTGGCTTAGCCTTCACCACGGCTCCGTTTCCGCTGCGGCCTCCTTTGTCCAGATTTTCATCGTCTGCTGCTCCTTGTCAACGCTCTGAGTGCTCTGGCGTCATTTCACGCACGAAAGGTTTTTTTTTCGTTTCCATCTTTGCTTTTTTTAGGTTTTCACTGTGGCGCTCCCGCGCTGGCCGCTGATTTCCCCTTGGCTGATCGATGGGTGATATACCGCCTCTCCCCGGTCCCCGACGTCCCGTTCACCAGAACACCGCCTGATCGGGAGATCGGAGAACGGTCGGAACCGTGACGTTTTTCCACGTGCCCCCTGAGCCTCGAAGTATGTAGAAAGAATCTTCCCCTCGCGCTCCCCTGGGGGTATGCAGTGCTTATGCGGGATCTTGCAAGTTCTTGCACCCTGACAGTTGCTGCTTGCTACGGTGGAGTAGTAGCCGATATGTGCCAGCTGGAAGTTCTTTCAGCTATTCAGCACTGTCCGACGCAGTCAGCTCTTTGTAACGTATTGATCATAAAGACCTATGGAGAAACTACTGATGAAAAATCCAGAATGTTTTTCCTGGAAACTAAACGATGATGGGGATGATGCCGGTCCAGCAGCTCTATCTGGTGGTGTCCAAAACCTTGGGATGCGATGCCGACGAGAATAAAAAAACAGCCGTTCGATATCAATTCATTTAATGCACTGGTCGCAGCCAGCTATGCAAACGGTCGCCCCACTCTCTCAGGCAGCCGATAGAACATTTTGGGAGAGTTATAACAGCAACTGAGCGTGAGGCTTATAACAACGACTGAGCGTGAGCTAACTTAACTCTTATACTACTATTTTATGCAACATTCCAACTCCAACATTCCGGCCCCGTTGAAGGTCTCCGGCGCTTTAACCATCAATTGGCAATTTTGCCAGTTTTTGAATCGCACGTTTAATAACGCCTGCGGACGTTTGCACTTCTGCCACGCGTACTTTGCCATCTTCTCCTGCCCTTGTTGCCACCACTCGCCCTGTGGTCCACTTCTGAGGTGGTGTGTTGTCCTCGTGGACGAGCATTAGACATCCTGCCTCGAGGTTGGACCCTTCGGTGGACCACTGCTGCCGCTGCTGCAGGCTGGCCAGGTAGTCCCTGGACCAGTCCTGCCAAAACTGTAGCCTGAGCGCGGACAGCATGCGCCACCGCTTCAAAAACGCGATGCTGCCCTTGCTGCATTTGTCGTCTTGCGCGGATTCGGGAGGCAGCGAAAGAAGCGGCTGCCCGATGATCAGGTGCCCTGGCGTCAGGGCTTCTCCAATGCTGGGGTCGTTGCCTGGCGAAGCGATTGGCCGGGAGTTGAGGATGGCCTCTACCTTGACGAGGTGTGTGCTTAGCTCGTCCGCGGTGAGCTTGGCGTTTCCGACTCCTCGGATCAGCCGTTTTTGGCTGCCTTGACTGCCGCCTCCCACAGCCCGCCGAAGTGCGGTGCTCTCGGTGGTATAAAACACCACTCGACGCCGTGTTGAGCTGCGTACGTCCTGAGCCGATCCTGGTCCCTCTGAAAGGCTGCGTGAAGCTCTTCCAGCACTCGGCTCGCGCCCACGAAGTTGGTGGCGTTGTCGCTGTAGATCTTCTCCGGAAGGCCTCTCCTTCCGACGAACCTTTTAAAGACACAAAAAACTATCAGTTGATAGGTCGACTACTAATTCTAGGTGAACGGCTTTTGACGCAAAACACACGAACACGGCTACATAGGTCTTAATGGAGGGCCTGCCTCGAATCTTGAGCGACACCTAAAACGGACCGCAGAAATCTACCCCACAAATCAGAAAGGGACGAGCTCTTCGCACTCGGTCAGCTGGCAGGTTTCCCATGATCTGCCCCATGAGAATGGGCTTGTATCGGAAACAGTGCACACAATTCCTCGCGATTCTTGTGCACGCTTCACGGGCGTTCACTAGCCAAATCTGCTCACTTAAAAGGGAAACCATTACCTTTGCACCTGCATGATAATAAGCCCGATGCAAATGGCTTAAAAACATGGTCACGAACTGCGATTTTGGGACAGAAGTAGAGGAAACTTCGCATCGTATGGAATTTCTGCGTGCAACAACCTTCCCCAACACGCATCAGTCGGAAGGTGACTCCGCCAAGTTCGCTCGTATGTATGAACGGGCTGAGTCGTTGGAGATGTGTAGACAAAATTTCCGACTTATCCAGTTTGAGGAATTCTGGTCCCAGTTCACATCTTTGGACTACCTGCACCAGTTTAAGGAATGAAACCTTCAGTTCCTTGGCTGACACAACCACGTCTCGACTGCGATTACCACCTTGAATGAACCGATTCACATACGCCATGATCCGAAGCAGCTTCTGGAACGACGAGCATCTTCCAATCAGCTCGATGACCTCATTCGTCTGACCCTTTGCCACAGAATGTGCTGCCACACTTTTCTTGTCTTCCGACAACCTGATGAAGACGCGGCCAATTCTCAGGACCACTAAGAAGAAAATGCGGCCCATTAGTCCACAATGAGCACATTATACCGTCTACATCTGTTCCACAAGACACTAAGTCGTCTGGGGTTTGATCGGTGGGAACGTGACGCCAAATCACACCACTAGACAACTCCTGGATTTCAGTAACCCTATTGGCCACAAACGTTGCTAACGTGGCTGGATCCCTTTCCAGCCAATACAAGGTGACTTGGGAATCCGACCAAAAATTCACGCTGCCAATTGCAAACTTGTCTAGCAGCAGCCGAACTTGAGCCCATAGCGTGAATAGAAGAAGCGCTGCACACAATTCCAGTCGTGGAATTGATTTGGTTTTGAGAGGCGATACTCGAGACTTTGCTGTAAGAAGTCGGGATACTACATTTTTGTCGTCCTTTGTACGGACGTAAATACAGCATCCGTACGCATCACCTGATGCGTCAGCGAATCCGTGGACTTGGATAGAGGCATTAGTGGCAAGACCAATAAAGCGAGGGATAGAGATCTTGTCTAATTCGAACAAATTCTGCTTGAACCTGTTCCAACTCGTATGCAGACTCATGGGAACTGACTCGTTCCAATCCAACTTTTGCCTCCACAGATGCTGCAGTAAGATCTTTGCCCTGGTAATTAAGGGACATAGCAACCCTAATAGGTCAAACAATCGCGATGCAACTGACAATATTTTGCGCTTCGTCGGGGGTAATGAGTCAAATGAGTCGTCTAACTGATAGTGAAACAAATCAATTTGCGGATTCCAACGAATCCCGAGTGTTTTAATGGAAGCGGAAGGGTCAAACTGAAGAGATTTTTGCTGTCCACTATCAGACAACAGCTAGGTATGATTTGATGCTCATTTGGCCAACATGAACCCCCCAGCTTCTAGGACCTCACTTACTTCCTGCCGAATTCTTTCCAGTTCTTCCAGACAACTTGCTCCTGTCAGCATATCGTCAACGTAAAAATCATTTGCTGTGACTTGCGAGGCCACAGGATTGGACTTTGCATAGACTTTTGCTAGCTCAACGAGACAGCGGATGGCCAAATATGGAGCTGAGGCTGTCCCATATGTGACAGTATTCAAACGATACGTCTGCACATCAATGTTTGAGTTTTCCCTCCAAAGAATCAATTGGAAATTTCGATCTTCTTCAGCAACCTGCACTTGCCTATACATCTTGGAGATATCCGCTGTAAGCGCAAAACGGTTTAATCGAAATCGAGTAAGAGTTGCAAAAAGCTCCCTCTGAATAGTGGTTCCCACCATCAAAGTCTCGTTTAAAGAAATTGAAGTTGACGTTTTGCTCGATGCATCGAAGACTACGCGGAGCTTGGTGGTGCTACTATCAGGTCCCAGGACACATTGATGCGGAATATAGTAATGGTGTCCTGGTGGAGTGCCTGGTGTGTGGAGTGCCGACATGTGACCAAGGTTGAGATCTCTTTCATAAACTCCATAATACATGTCATGCAGGTATTGATCACTCGCGATTCTGCGTTCCAGGGATAGAAAGCGGCGTTTTGACGTCTCGAAAGAGAAACCCAAGACCTTGGGATTCACCTTAAACGGCAACTTTACTTCGAACCGACCCGACTCAAGCCTGCGTGATGTCTGCTTGAAGTTGCGTTCGCAAGCCAACTGTTCAGCTGTATGTACAGCCTTCGACTTCTCTGGGACATGTTCCAATTCCCAAAAGCGCTCCACCAGAGAGTCGAGAGAACACGTATCGCTACCGACAGCGGTACATCCAACATCCTGTTTTAATGCAGTATATTTTCCCGAAACAATCCAGCCTAACAATGTTTTTTGGATTGATGGATGTTCGGAACTTGGCTTTATTTGGCCTACACATATCAATTCGAAGAAGGTTTCTGCCCCTAGCAGTAAGTCGACCTTAGCGGGCTTGAAAAACCGTGGGTCTGCCAGCTCAAGGTTTGCTGGGATATTCCACTGGGCGAAATTTACGACATGGTCGGGTTGGTATGTGGAAATTGACCGTAATACCCAAAAATCGGTAGCAAAATTATGAGTGTTGACACGAGATTTGACGCACGTGTGAACCTTGTTTTTTACGACAGACGAACTTCTTCCAACAGTTGTGATACTAAGGCATGACTCGTCACGGTGCAGTCTTAGGCGCTGTGCGAGATCCTCGGACATAAAATTTATTTGGGAGCCGGAATCTAGCAGTGCCCCAGCATATTGAAACTGTCCGGACCGATCTTTCACCTTCACTACTGCCGTCGCGAGAATCACTTGGTCAGTACTTGCCACATGGCTAGAGTAGGCCATTGGGTTTTCAGAAACTGAGGGCTGTTTTACAGGAGCTGTACCAGACGTACTTTGCTGTGACTCTTCCCCGTATCGGTGAAGAAGCGTATTATGGGACTTGGAGCACACTCGACATTTTGCTATCTTGCACTTCGAAACTGTGTGACCTGCCTTCAAACAATTTATGCACAAGCGAAGTGTTGGTGATATTAAAACGTTGAAGAACAGGAAAAGCACTAAACGCTTGACAACTGCTTATGACATGATTGGTCGCTGAACAATAGCTACACTTCGACTCGGCACGCCGATCAGACTTTGCACAGGAGAAGGAAGACTTCGTGTATCCTTTGCTTATCTCTGGTTTACCTTTTCCCTTACTCCTTGTTGACTCTTCAGCTGCCATATGCTGATAGCGCCGATTCAACTGGGACGCGCAATCGGACCACGACGGCAATTTGTCGTAATCCAACTGCTCCTTGAATCGTGCTTTTGTGTGGTGGTCTACCTTGGACATTGCTATGTGAATCAACACTGCGCTGTTTATGTCCTTCTCACTTCCTAACGACTGCAGAGAGGAGTAGAGGGCAGACACCGTGTCAATAAGGGACCTCAGGCATGAAGCAGACGGTTTTGTTATTTGGGGAATGTCGAACAACTGCGAGATGGTGTCGAAAAAGATTAAACACTTATTGTCGTAAACATTTTTTAAGCTTTCCAGAGCCTTTTCGTAATTGCTATCAGAGATTTGGAATGCCTTCACTGTGCCCAATGCCGCATCAGTGAGACACGCTAGCAAGTGGTTGAACTTTTCCACATTTGTTACATTGGGTCGTTATGCACCAAACTCTCAAACAGACTAATGAAGTTTTTAAATTCATTTTTGGCAGGTGTGACATATGACGCTGATCGTTGCAATCTTCCCTATGCGCTCGCTGACCTTCAGGTTCTTTCACTGCGGACATATACATCGCCCTCGTGGTAATGCACACATCCTCGACCATTGATCTTAAATCGTTGCTGGAATTCAACATGCCTATATCTGCCTGAATGTCCATTAACTTTTCGTAATAATTTTCGATCAGTTATAATCTGCACTTAATTTGAAGAGGGTCAAACGAAATAGTTTTTTCCTCAAAAGCCGTTTTCTGTCGCTTAATGTCGTTCATAACCTTGTCGTGTTTCTACATGACCGTCAGTAACTTTTGGCTTAGCTTGCTCCCTACTTCCTTTCCCGCTCCCTGTGGGAGTGGGGCGAATTCCTTCTCTTTTTCACTCATTTGGCAATATTAAAAAAGCTGATATGAAGCTCGCACAGTGTACTCAAAAAAACCACCAAACCAAAAAAAAAAGAAGATTCTCAGAACTCTCTATTAGCGGGTCAATACAGAGCAAGCAACGTTACAACGTTACAGAAATATGATGCCAACGCACACAGCCGAAACCAGAGTATTATGCACAATTAATTACACGAACTCCAAAGATGTCTAAGACTGTGCATTGACTTTAATGGGTTAATACATCGCAAGCAACGTTACAACGTTACAGAAATATGACGCCAACGCACACAATCAAACGTCGCCAAACTATGCACAATTTGGCGCACCGATAGCGTTACCGAAACCAACGGACCACCAACAAGCGGTACTTCATAAAAAGAGAATTGACTATAGGCAATGACCGTTCCGTTAATTCTTGTTAGCGAGTACAGTGGGACCTCAATATGATGTACACTTTTTTATTAAGTTTCCACATAAAAGTAATAAATTAATCTCTGGCTGTTCACTTCGGTTGATTTTATTTGGGTTATGTTTTAATAAATTGGTATTCCAATTCAAGCAGTGCCAGAAAATGAGGCCACCGGCTATGATGCTGTAATAGGCACACACACAATGGTGGCTGGGTTCACTCAATTTTTGGCACTAGAATACCTGTACATTCGGCATTGTTTTCTCAGAGAACATTCCTTAATGTGGTGATTATCCAGATGTCGCAGACCAGCCAGCTAGAGCTTTATTCGCACAAAGATTAAACACCAGTAACTTGTGCCGTGACGATGAAAATGCACTGTTAACTGTTTTTTTTTTTTTTTGATGTTTTTTCTTGCGAATTTCCACGAAAAATGCTGATTCCGATGTCCCCGCTCGGGCGCCAATGAAAAATCCAGAATGTTTTTCCTGGAAACTAAACGATGATGGGGATGATGCCGGTTCAGCAGCTCTAACTGGTGGTGTCCAAAACCTTGTGATGCGATGCCGACGAGAATAAAAAAACAGCCGTTCGATATCAATTTATTTAATGCACTGGTCGCTGCCAGCGATGCAAACGGTCGCCCCACTCTCTCAGGCAGCCGATAGAACATTTTGGGAGAGTTATAACAGCGACTGAGGCTTATAACAACGACTGAGCGTGATCTAACTTAACTCTTATACTACTATTTTATGCAACATTCCAACTCCAACAACTGAGTTGAAATTGGTTGACAAACCCAAATTTTGTTAATAATTCCTCACAAAAATGATAAATTTTGCATTTAAAATATTAAAATTTCCCTGATGTTAAGCTGAAGCTAGAAAGTGTTCAGGTCCAGCTGAACATTTATCTGCTGCATCTATCAGTTTTCAGAATGGAAAAGTCCATTTCAGATCCGCAGAGACCGTTACTCTAAACAAAGTTCAATAATCTCACAAACCGGAACATTTTTTTATGAATAATTTCCAGAAAATTGAACTTTTTATACCCGTACTTGAAGAGTAAAAGGGTACTCGAAGAATAAAAAGGTATATTCTATTTGTGGTAACATATATGGAAGCGTTTCCGACCCCATAAAGTATATATAGTCTTAATCAGCATCAATAGCCGTGTCGATGTAGCCATGGACAGATAGCCGTCCGTCCGCCCGTCTGTCCGTCTTGTTTGTCGCAAAGTTCTCGGATAAGTGCTGGAGCAACCAAATTTTTTTACAGGCTCGTATTAAATCGCACTCCTACAAGTAAATTTCAGAGGCTCAAATCAGAATCGGATCGGATCATTAGTATAGTCACAATAGAGAATACCATTTGAAGAGGATCCTTCCCTCTCGCTCTCTCACACACCATCGCGGCTGCTTTGCCCATTCGTCCAGCTAGGGCACCAAACTTTCTATGCAAACTACTGGATTACCACTTCAATACAAGCGTATTTCAAAATTAAGCCCCGCCCCCACAAAAGACGAAAGACCACAATTTGAACGATAGCTAAAAAATTGGATCGGTTTTTTATTATAGCCACAATGATGAAATTAATTGTGCAGAGCTGGCCGCCAACCCTTCAGCGATCAAGCCGCTACTGATTCTCTCTCTCGCTCACACACTCTGCCTTATTTCAGTGTACGCGGAGAACGAAACGTTGTGAGAAATGATGTAGAAGACATATACAGCAACGAGAAAAAACGTACGGAGTCGCTGTCAACGCGACTCTACTTTTATACCCGTACTCAGTCTGTACACATGTGATTTATATGAAATTTTCAAATATTGTATCAGTTTTTACATTTTACATTTGTTTGATGCATCTGTCATCTTGTTCTTTTCAGTTCTCACAACACACACGTACAATGCACGAGGCAGAGTGTGTGAGTGTGAGAGAATCAGTAGCAGCTATCAACCCTCAAAAAAAATGTATATTTTGTTTGGTTGTTGTAGGCGCGCAGGGAAACGCTGCTGAAAATTCATTTCATCATTGTGGCTACAATAATGATAATAATCTGAACCAAATTCTGGTAGGGAATCTGGTAGATATGATCATTCCCTACGATACACATGTGTACTGACTGAATCTGGGTATAAAAGAAGTTTCGCGTTAACGGCGACTCAAAACGTTCTTTCCTGTTTTCTAACTGTGTACTCGGTTGTAAGCTATGTTTATACCCGTATTCGAAGAGTAAATGGGTATATTGTATTTGTGGTAAAAGTGGATGTGTGTGACATAGAGAAGGAAGCGTTGAAAATTAATTTTATCTCATGATAAATCAATCTTTCTGACCAAACTCCTGTGTTGTCACTTCGTTACAAGTGTAATTCAAAAAGACAAGTCCAAAATTTTGAAGATAGAAAAACACGAAAATGCAGTATCGTAGAGAATGACCATATCTACCAGATTGGCGAATCTGGTTCAGATCGGACCATTACTATAGCCACAAGATAAAATTAATTATCAGCAGCTAGCTACTGATTCTCTCTCTCGCTCACACTGCTCACACACTCTGCCTCGTGCAGTATACGTGGAGATCGAAACGGCGTGTTGTTGTCAGAGACTGTAGTAGATATGGGCTTTATGTATGATTCTGCATTTCTTGTTTTCTGTGGCACAATTTCTTACGTGGCACAATTTTGAAATACACTTGGATTCGAGTGATATTGTAGGTATTTGGATAGAAAGTTTGGTTTCTCTAACTTTTATTTAGATCTAGCCGCTAATCTGGACGAACGGGCATAGCAGACGCGCTGGAGTGTTAGAGAGAGCGAGAGGGAATTGGGGCGAAATTTTGAAATACACTTGTCTTGATTTGGTATCACAGGAATTTTGACAGAAAATGCATTTCATCATTGTGGCTATAATAATGATCCGATCTGAAGCAAGTCCAAGAATCTAATCTTTATAATTGTGGACTTTCATATTTTGATGGGGCAGAAGGTGGCGTGGTGAAATTTTGAAATACACTTGTACTGAAGTGGTATCACAGGAGTTTGGACAGAAAGTTTGGTTGCTCTAGCTGTTAAAGTCTCTGAGATCCAGGCGCTCATATGTACGAATGGGAAAAGTGTACACGTTGGTGTGTGAGTGCAAGCGAGAAATAACGATGTTTCTCGAAATGGTTTTCTTCATAGTGGCTATACTAATAATCCGAACCGATTCAGATTTGGGCCTCTGATAGATTTGGTCTTTCTCTATGATTCTGCATTTTTAGTTTTTTTTATCCTCAAAACTCTGGACGCCACAGATGTGCGCCCTTTGTGTAGGCGGAAGTGGGCGGGGCGAAATTTTTGAAAAACATTTGTAGGAGTGGGATATCATATAAATGTGGAAAAAAAATTTGGATTCTCTAGCTCCTATACCCTCCGAGCAATGGGCGACAAACAAGACGGACGGACGGACAGACGTGGCTATATCGACTCGGCTATTAATGCTGATCACGAATATATAAACCTAATGGGGTCGGAAGCGCATTCTTCTCTATGTTACACACATCCACTTTTACCACAAATACAATATACCCTTTTACTCCTCGAGTACGGGTATAATAATGAACGACTTTATATAGAATTTGGTTATATTTGGGTTATATTTTAATAAACTTTTGTAACGAACCCTGGGACCAGGGTCCGTTACATTCATATACATATTGATATTCATAGCACTAAGGTTACTTTGTCATATATAATCTATACACCAACAACACAAACACCATACACCTGATTCTGTAAATTTCCAAGTCACACGCGCCGATCGATTTCTGCGAAATCGACACACGTGCCCCAGTTTCCCCCGAATTTCAAAACTACACTCAGGTCATTTCCCGGTGCAACCCAGTCAATGACCAAAGTGCCAAATCTAGACTCAGCTCATTTCTCGGTGCAACCGAGGCAATGACCGGGCCGGTGGCACGAGTAGAGAACTCGACACCACTTCCGTAACCACAAACTTGCGGACTCAGCCATCGAGATCGTCCTTAAATAGCCCGAGCCCGCGATCAATCAGGGCAGTCCATCAGCAGTCCATCAGCCGAGCACCAAACGGCAGTACATCCGCCGCGGCTACCAACACCACGCCTCAGCAAGAAAACAATACAAGAAAACCACTACACGACACCAGAACCACGAGAAACAATACAGAACACAAATAAAACCATTTAATAACATCAAAACAAACTCAACGAAGTGCCATCATTTCTTCGCCGAGCGCGAACACAACTCAGGTGACCCAGAACCATATTACCGCACACACCAAAACTCAGGTGTCAGCGTTTTTTTCCTTTCATCGCCAAGTGCGATTACCAAACTACCTACACGGTAACCAGACTCTACGCTCGCTCCACTTTCGGTCTCACGGCCAAGCCCCATCCCTAAAGTTCCAGCGAACTACAAATTCCTTGTAGGGAAAAATCCTGGACAGACTGAGCCTACCTAAGCCTGAGATAGGTATCTTACAAGTGGCGCCCGAGCAGGGACCTGACTGGCAACTTTAAGGAGATTTCAAAGCCAACTTTCTGGCAACTTTAAGGAAACTTAAAGAGAAAACCTTAACACGGGGATACGTGGATTAAAGACCCACGGCCACAGAGAAAGAATAGTAGAGTTAACCACAGAACACAAGTCCAGTACAAAACCAAATTCGCGCACCCACCCGAATCCAGTCGCGAGTGCCACCGGGAAAGTAAACGCAGTGACCAAGAGCTAAAACAGTGAAAAGTGCCCAAAAACAACACCGAGGAAAAACTCAGTCCAATCACCATGGAAGCCTACGAAGACGACTCGAGCATTGATTTCCACACCAGCGAGCAAATCGCCAATCCCCGTCAGCATCGGCTGGATCTACAAGCGCCGCCGAGACGAGCTGGAGGCCTTCGCCAAGGAATTCGGATTTGACCCACTATGGAAACCTCCCGTTCTCCCACACAGAGAATTATACCATCGATTGACGCACCCATAATCGGGCCCGACTATAACCACGTCGCACGCACGGCAGAACGCATCCGCGGATGGGGCATCCAGTTCAACGGAGAAGATCGTTTCTGGAACTACTCGAGGAACGCGCACGTGCCTACGGAGTGGACACCAACCAGTTGCCTCGGGCATGGCCGAACTACTCACCAACCGAGCCAATCGCTGGTACCGTACCAGTCAACTACAGGGCAGTTCCTGGGCACATTTCCGCCAGGAGTTTCTGACGTATTTTCTGCCGCCAAGGTATTTCGAACAATTGGACGACCAGATCCGAGGCCGCAAGCAAGCGGTGGGAGAACCATTCAAAGACTATCTCATCGAGATACGGCTACTCATGCACCATGCCGAGTACGACCTAGACATGGAGCTTTACCGGATCTACGACAACGCCCTGCCAGGACTCCAGCTATACGTGCGACGAGACGAATTGAAAAACTTGTCACAGCTAACCCGATTAGCGGCAGAGTACGAGCTTATTCACGAGAGGAAACGCGCAACGGCCCCGCACCCATGCGAAGCCCACCAAGAGACACCCAGGCCGGCAAGGCACCCAGACCGCAAAGAAAGTGACTCCTACCGGACGCCCTTTCGCAGACCCCATTGGGATTCAGACACACCCGCGCAGACAGTCATCGAATCAAACCAGCACAACGAACCACGACGTCGCCCATCGAATGATCACCACTCCCATTGCCAACCCACGCGCAGCCGGTCGCCGGTGTGGTCAAGCTGGACACGCCGCCTATGACTGCACCAACGCCTCGATCCTATTCTGCTGGGAATGTGGAGAGCGCGGCACTCGAACCGTTGACTGCTGCCGCCGGGCCACGTCGGGAAACGACACGCGTCCTCGACTGACACGGGATCAGCCGAGAACGACGCCTCCCCAGACCCGCGACTAAGCAAACCACTACACGTGAACGACGGCCGAATAGTGGCGATAGTGACAATAGGAGGACAAACGACGGAGGCCACCATCGACATCGGGCCATCCCGAAGTTTCGTCAGCGACAACCTGGCCCGACAACTAAACAACAACTCCAACCTGCAAGATGCATGCGTCCGCATACGCCTGGCTGACGGCTCAGTCAGAGAGATCACACAAGTTCTACTGGCGCACATCAAGCTGGATCAACGAGAGGTTCAAATCCCACTCCTGGTCTTACCAAACATGCTGGAGCAGGTGATAGTCGGCATGGACTTCCTATGTGCCATCGAATCGACGATCCAATGCGGCACCACACTGCTAAAGCTACAAGATCGCCACCTCACGCCAACGCCACCGTCAGTTCAATCCAACCACGTACAAATCCACAACCTCAGCAACAAGAAATCTAGGTCAACCACCGCGAATACACGTCCCCGACCTACCACAAAGAACACGGCACCCAATACCGCCACGAAGAATACGACCCCGAAACCAACCACAGCGAACACATTTCCCCGACCTACCGCAAAGAAGACGGCACCCAATAATGCAACGAGGAATACGACACCGATACCACCCACAGAGAAAGCGAAGAACCGGCCCACAACGGAAAACACGAATCCGAAGCAAGCACCGGTAAACTGCAACCAAGCAAACGGGAAAACGAATCCCACGGCCACTACGGAGCACCCGCGTCCTAAGCCAACCACAGGAAACACACATCCCAAACACACCACGAGGATCTCACACATGAGACAAGAATCAACACACTTAAACCAGGCGCTCGACACGGGAAGCATAGGATCAAAACAAACTACGGGGCACACGCACCCCGAACCCACCACAAGGATCTCACACACGAGACAAACCACCACGAACTTGAACCCGCTCGACACAGGAAGTCCAGGTCCAAGTTCAGCCACCGCGCACCCATGCACCCTACCCTCAACGGAGAAGGTGAACCCACGGACACCCTCAGAGACGACAACCAGCCCCGAACAACGACAACGGCAGCAACAGTGCAACCACCAAACCACGAGGGAAACAGCCACGCAAATCCCCCGCTGGTCGGGTCCAATCATCGAACTAATATCCACAGAAGTTTTCCACCCGGAACTGGAATCTAGCCCGATGACTCCCCGAAACACCGAATGCAGCCCTGTCGTGCCCACGGCCGACGCCACCCCGATCTTCGCCAACCCACTGGAGTACCTTCCGCGAACTGACGTGCCCACTAGCGCCATGCACCACGCCATGCCTAACACCACGACCGAAATCTTCGTCGCCCAAACAAGTCGTTGCTGCGAAAACAGAGTCGTCACTTAGACCCGCCTGGCCATACGTAGATCTGGAGACATTACAACTCAGGTATACCGCCAGACCCACGAAGCTACGCCACTCACGGCCAACGCTACCCCGATCGTCGCCCACATAAGCGACTACCCTCGTAGGATCGAACACCCCAGCGCGTTCGACACAACCATCCTCCCAGAAGACCCAAGCCAGCCAAAGGACCCCGACACCCCGATCTTACCGAACCCGACCCAGAACTGATCCCCGATCCCTGGCCGCCGGACATAGCGCCACAGATCCAAGAATTTCTGGACACAGAACTTCCAAAGTTCAATAATCTCCACGGGACCTCCAACATCGCCGAGCACACCATCGTCATGAGGGATAATCGACCATCAAACAGAGGTACTACCCAAAGAACCCAGCCATAATGCGGATTATCGATGAGCAAGTCGACCAATTGATCCAAGAAGGTCTCATCGAACCCTCACGAAGCCCGAACAGCGCCGCCATCGTACTCGTACGTAAAAAGAACGGCAAATGGCGCATGTGCGTGGACTACCGACAACTCAACACTCACTCTATTCCTGACGCATACCCACTGCCCAGAATCAACTACATCTTGGAGCGCCTACAGAACGCACGCATCATAACCACCCTCGATCTGAAGAACGGATACTGGCAAATACCCATGGCCAACGGAAGTCGAGAAGCCACCGCCTTCACGGTCCCCGGCAGGGTTCTCTATCAATGGAAAGTGATGCCCTTCGGATTACACTCTGCACCAGCAACATTCCAACGGGCCCTTGATACCGTGATCGGAGCCGACATGGAACCCTGCGCATTCGCATATTTAGACGACATTGTCGTCGTCGGACGAGAGTTCGAGGACCACCTACACAACCTGGCAATAGTCCTCTCTCGCCTTCGAAAAGCGAACCTGCGGATAAACGCGGAAAAGTGCACCTTTTCCAAAGCCGGATCAATATCTTGGTCATGTCATCAGCGTAGAAGGTATCCACACGGACCCCGACAAGATTGCTGCCGTTAAAGAACTCAAGCCACCCACGAACCTAAAAGAACTACGTCAGTGCATCGGAATGGCATCATGGTACCGAAGATTCGTGCCAAATTTTGCTACAGTCGTCCAACCAATGTCTCAGCTACTCAAGAAAGGACGAACATGGACCTGGACCGCAGATCAACAAGCGGCCTTCGACCAACTAAAAGAACTACTCACGACCGCTCCCGTACTCGCTTGCCCCGATTTCAACGTCAAGTTTTCACTACAAACCGATGCGAGTAACCTCGGCATAGGCGCCGTACTCACGCAGGAGATCGAAGGAAAGGAACGCGTCATCGCCTATGTCAGCCGACGCCTGAACCAGGCATTTGGGCAATCCGAAAACTACGCTGCTACCTAGAAGGATACCGGTTCGACGTTACAACCGACTATCTCGCATTGAAATGGCTGAATACTCTGGAAAGCCCCTACGGAAGAATAGCGAGTTGTTCGCTCGAACTCCAACAGTATCAGTACGACGTCCACTATAGATCAGGGAAACAAAACGTAGTTGCCGATGACCTGTCCCGACAACCCTTGGAGACGCTAGCACGAATCAAAGAGGACGCAACATCTTGCCCCTGGCTCACACGACGGATTCAACAAACCAAAGAAGAACCCGACAAATGCCCAGACTACGTCTTCGAGAATGGAGAACTCTACAGGCATCTGGGCCACGGAGCCGACGATCACGACTACGTGTCATGGAAACTTTGCGTCCCAAAAGACCGACGCCAAAGAGTCCTCAAGGAATGCCATCATCAGCCCACGGCAGGCCACCTCGGCATTCGGAAAACCATCACACGGATAACACAACGATACTATTGGCCCGGCCTATATCGCGATGTGCGGAAATACGTACGCAGCTGTTTGAGCTGCCAGAAGTTCAAGGCACTGCAGCGCAAGCCCGTGGGTAGGATGCTTACCCGCAGGGCAGAGGAACCTTTCGCCACAGTATGCGCCGACTTCGTAGGGCCACTTCCCCGATCAAAACGGGGGAACACCATGCTGCTGGTATTCTTCGACACCTTCTCAAAATGGACCGAACTAGTGCCACTTAAGAAAGCTACCACAGCTAGCGTAGAGCTAGCTTTTCGGGAACGCATTCTAAGTCACCACCTCTCCAACGCAGCCGACGGGTTCGCTGCGAAATTGGCCCCAAAATATGATGGGCCACACAAAGTCAAAGGTTGCGCGTCAACAAATATCCTCAAGTTGCAACACCCCGGAAGTCGGAAACTTAAAGTCGCAAATATCAACGACCGGAAAGAGTACCACGACACGTTGGACAGCGACCCTGCTGAGGAAGCAAACGACCCCAGCGATCACAACGACCCCATGACGACGGCAAACCACCCTGGGACCAGGGTCCGTTACATTCATATACATATTCATATTCATAGCACTAAGGTTACTTTGTCATATATAATCTATACACCAACAACACAAACACCATACACCTGATTCTGTAAATTTCCAAGTCACACGCGCCGATCGATTTCTGCGAAATCGACACACGTCCCCAGTTTCCCCGAATTTCAAAACTACACTCAGGTCATTTCCCGGTGCAACCCAGTCAATGACCAAAGTGCCAAATCTAGACTCAGCTCATTTCTCGGTGCAACCGAGGCAATGACCAGGCCGGTGGCACGAGTAGAGAACTCGACACCACTTCCGTAACCACAAACTTGCGGACTCAGCCATCGAGATCGTCCTTAAATAGCCCGAGCCCGCGATCAATCAGGGCAGTCCATCAGCAGTCCATCAGCCGAGCACCACGAGAAACAATACAGAACACAAATAAAACCATTTAATAACATCAAAACAAACTCAACGAAGTGCCATCATTTCTTCGCCGAGCGCGAACACAACTCAGGTGACCCAGAACCATATTACCGCACACACCAAAACTCAGGTGTCAGCGTTTTTTTCCTTTCATCGCCAAGTGCGATTACCAAACTACCTACACGGTAACCAGACTCTACGCTCGCTCCACTTTCGGTCTCACGGCCAAGCCCTGCCCTAAAGTTCCAGCGAACTACAAATTCCTTGTAGGGAAAAATCCTGGACAGACGGAGCCTACCTCAGCCTGAGATAGGTATCTTACACTTTAAACTAAATCAGGCTATTCCCAGTCAATATGTCAGGTCTACCCAATTCTTGCCCTGCTTTATCTGCCCATTCGTTAAAATATCCCAAGAAATACAAATCATGATTTGTCAAAACCAATTGGGAATTCTGACATACCCAATTACAAATAGAGATCCTCCAATTCTTCGAACAGAAAATTTTTTTTTGTGGGACTTCATTTTACCAAATATTTTAAATCTAAAGTTTTTGATGAATTTCTGTTTAATATTTGTATTCTTGAACAAATGCTTTTATAGTATACTAACTGTTATTCCACAGAACATCAATTTGCAAAGTACCCAGCAAGCACAATAGCAGCATCGAGTATAGCCGCTTCAATGAGTGGCCTAAAATGGAATCTGTGCACAGGCCATAATCTTCACTTCTTATTGAGTATACTTACGGACTTAACCAGCATCGAACAAGTTTGTTAAAGAAAGATTTAATCGGAAGGCATTGAATAAATTTTATATTTTGTATATAAATAGGTTCAACTGCGGGAATGTATGTTACATATGGAGTCCATTTTTGAAGAGCACAGTCGCGATTTGCCGCCGTTTTTTTGTTGACATTGAGCATCTTAAAACTGGAAAAATGTACTACCAGTGCCGTTATCAGGCACATCCTACCCAGCAATATCAGAAGCAGCGCCCACAACACATAAGAAAAATGTCGATACCGCCTTTGACATTTAGTACTGCTGCAGACAACGCTGATCAACATTGCTATAAGGCAACCCTACCCTATCGAACCCAAACATTCAAGATGAAAAAAAATGAGTTAAAGGACATAAAATTTTGAGAAAAGTATTGTTTGAGACATAATATTAGGAGAATAATATACAGGGTGCGCCACTTTTTAATTGTTCGTGTAAACATTGAATAACTTTGACATTTGTGAACTAATTTTCATACATTTTAAAAAATTAGTCTAAATAAATCGAAAGACCCAAATTAAATAAAAATGTCTTATACATGTAAAAAAAAATCCCACAAATGTCAAAGCTTTTATATGCTTACATGAAGGACTAAAACTGACGCACTCTGTAAATATTTGAGTTTCCTCCAATTCCTTGTAAATTAAATTAAACATATTCTTTAAGAACGCATATTATTCTATAATAATAAATTGTTTTTTAATTATCTTTATAGAAACAGGTTTTATGATTATGATTAGCATGGGTAATTGCTTGTAACGAATTACATTTAATACAACATAATGATACAACAAATGATTATCAAAAAATATTCAGGAGAGACTGATTTTAAAGACAAAATAAAATGATATTTTTCTATAAATTTGTAGACACCAGAACAATTTATAAAATATTGCTCTCTACCAAATGATGTATATAAAACGAGAGCGAACGTTGAGTCGACATAGTGATTGCAACTCTACCTATACACCCGTACTCAGTCAAAGTTTCCTTTGTCAACCAAAAAGTGTGTCATGTACATATGTGAGTCCACGACTTATGTGGAATATTAAACTATTTCATCAGAGTACATTGTTTTGCTACATTTGCCATCTTTTCCTCAATGTAGATTATACATCTCCTCCGCCATGCTGATTTCATGAGAATAGATTGCTTGGAAAAATTGGGCAAAAAAATCGGCAATTCAGAAATGATAGCGAGGATGGATAGGCGGTACTCTTACTGTTTACGAAGCTGTAAATCTGTTTCGAGTCCTGTGAAATGCGTTTCCTGCATAGAAATGTGTAATTTTTATAGCATTGAGTGTAAGAATGGTGAAGCTACCAAGCTCTATTAAATAGAGAGAAAGAAAAAAGGGAGAGCCAGCTTCTTGCAATTTTGTATAGTTTTGATAATATGCTTTTTTAGAGTGGATAACTTTTAGGTAACCAAGGAGGCTTCCCAGGTCTAATCGGACAAAAAAATGGGACACAAAAATCAAAAAGTGTGTCAAGTACATTTGAACACAAGAAGAAACTCGCCGTTACCGCGGCACTGCTTTTGTACCCATACTCAGTCAGTACTCATGTGGATAAGTGCAATTTTTAAATATTTTATCAGTTTTTGCATTTTACTTTTTTTTTGCTGCATCTGCCATTCGGTTATCTGGTAGATATGGTCATTCTCTACGATACGGTGCCGGGGGCGGGGGAAATTTTGGAATACACTTGTATTGAAGTGGTATCACAGGAGTTTGGTCAGAATGTTTGGTTGCTCTAGCTCTTATAATCTCAGATACCCAGGCGACACATAATTCGAACAACCGTAGCGACGCGTTTCGATACGATTAAGATTCGGGCTTCTGATAGATATGGGATTTCTTTATGATTCTGCATTTTTCTGTTATCTTCAAAATTGTGGCCGCCACAGGTGCAATACACTTGTAGGAGTAAGATATCAAATCAGTCTGGAAAAAAAAAATTTTGGTTGCTCTAGCTCTTAAAGTCTCCGAGCAATGGACGACAAACAAGATTGACAGACAGTCAGACATGGCTATATCGACTCGACTATTAATAATTATTAATTAATTAATCAAGAATCGGAAACGCTTCCCTCTGTGCGTTAGGTTAGGTTAGGTAGTATTGGCTGTCGGGCTGTCATGAGCCCGACACACATAGGCCGGCTTCGGCCCGTTGTGGTACCATTGAATCATTTTCCCTTCCCTGCTGTGAGAGACATCCTATCAGCAATTATCCCATCCGGCTGCGCTAATAAAATTCGCTATCTTTCTGGGACACATATTGGACATTAGTGATATGTCTGTGAAAAAGGGCGAGCCTAAGTGTTGTAGCCTTCTTCTACTGAGAGCCGGGCAGGAGCAGAACAGGTGCTCCACTGTCTCCTCCTCTTCCTCATCTCTACAGTTGCGGCAGTAATCATTATATGGGGCTCCCATCCTTCTGGCATGGGTTCCTATTAGCCAGTGTCCCGTGAGGGATCGAATGACCGTGCTGCACCTTTTTCTGCTAAGCTTACAGAGCTCGGTGGTGCGCTTCTTGTTTATAGTGGGCCACGTTTGTCGCGTGATGCGACATCGTGGTGTGTTTTTCCACCGACTGCCGTCTAGTCGCATGAAATGCTCTTTTATGATGAGCTTGCAGGTGGCCATAGGCATACATGTATCCTCTTTGTCGTGGAGAAAGGAGGTGGTAGTGCCAGCTCTGGCCAGTTCATCTGCTATGCAGTTACCTTCAATGTCCTGGTGACCCGGGACCCATATCAGGCTAATAGCAAACTGCTGAGCCATCTCGTGAAGAGATTTGCGGCATTTTGCTACGGTGGCCGAGTTTGATGTTATCGCATTAAGTGATTTGATCGCAGCTTGGCTATCACTGTAGATGTTTATATGGGTTGCCGAAAAGGCAACTGATTGGATGCAAATCAGAGCTTCCCAGATCGCTGTGACTTCCGCTTGGAAGACACTGCAGTGATCCGGGAGCCTGAAGGAGTGCCTTATGTTTAGTTGCTCGGAGTAGATACCTCCTCCATTTTGGAGCCATCCGTGAAGATTTGAATGGCTCCACCAGGACCCGGAGTTCCCTCAAGCCAGCTATCACGGTGAGGGATATCTATTTCAAAGGGAGTTTCAGTAAACTCCATCGGAATGCAGTAGTCGGTTTTTGTTGGAACGTTATTGTTGCCGTTTAGAATGGATGAGTGTCGCATATTTTGCGGTACCCATTGGTCGGAGTCTCTAAGACGAATCGCTGCCATGAGTGCCTGAGCCTTACCTGCGAGGTCAGGACTCTGGAGGCACAGGACAGCGTTTAGAGCATCATTCGGAGTGGTGCGAAGTGCTCCACTGATGCAGAGTGCGGCAGTTCTTTGTACCTTGCCGAGCATTTTGGTGATGGACACACCGTGACTCCGTAGAGTAGTATTGGTCTAACTATTCTAGATATATCCATTGGACTATACTTGGGTTAATGCCCCACCTTAGACCAATGGCTTTCTTGCAGGTGTAGAGAGCTATCGTAGCCTTCTTCACTCTTTCTTTGATGTTTAGGTTCCAGTTGAGCTTATTATCAATTACCGACCCCAGTTAATTAGCACTATCGCTGAAGGATAGCGTGCATTCGTTAAGCATTGGATGGTTAAGGGGAATCTTGTATTTACGAGAAAATAATACAAGTTCCGTTTTTGAGGGATTTACTCCCAGACCGCGCGATTTTGTCCAGTCTGACAGTTTCGCGAGTTTTGCAGACATTAGGTCGCAGAGTGTTTGAGGGAATTTTCCCGAGAATATTATGGCAACGTCATCCGCGTATTCCACCACTTTACAGCCCCCATCCAGGTCACACAGAATCTTGTTGACTGCTATGTTCCATAGAAGGGGAGACAGAACCCCACCTTGCGGTGTGCCTCTGTTGACATACCTTGACTGAGTGGACGACCCCATCGACGACGTCACCGTCCTGCATATTAGCAATTGATCGATAAGCGTCGCCAAGTGATCGTCCTCCCCTAGGCTCGTCAAACCTTCCGTGATGGCTCGTGGTATGACATTATTGAAGGCTCCCTCGATATCGAGAAAGGCAATTAGGGAATATTCCTTTGAATAAAGGGATTTTTCCAACGAAGTGATTACCTCGTGAAGTGCCGTTTCTGTGGATTTACCTTTCCTGTAGGCATGTTGTGCGTCTGACAGCATCTTTGGATTTATCGTAGTCCTTAGATGTAGCCCGATTAGTCTCTCAAATGTGTTATGTAGAAAGGACGACAGACTGATTGGTCTGAAGTCCTTTGCGGTGGAGAGCGAGGCTTTTCCCCGCTTTGGGAATAAAGACAATCTTTGCCTTAAGCCATGCGTCAGGAATTTTTCCCTACTATGAGTATCTTGGAAAATATACTTTGAAGACGAGGAATAAAGTAACGTGGAGAAGAACGAAAATAAAAGTGCGCAACCTCTTTTTACTCTCACAAAGTTAATAAACTTTGCGTCTTCTGCAGCACTGCCATGTGGTTACGCCAACCTTTCCCCACATCCATCAGAATGTTAAAGGTCGCCCTTGGCATGCCTGCGACCAGTGCTTGTCACTCCTACATTGTCGACACATTTGGGAGGGATTTTTGACGAATCCCCCTTCACGTTGGAATGCGCCTGGTCGTAGATCGTTGGTGTCGACGCGTTGCTATCCACCTGTCCAGAAACGTTGGTTCATCCTTGCATCGCCGACACACCTCTGCCATGGTCTTAAGTTTGTTTTTTAAAATGTCTTTTATTTTTATTTATGTGTTTTACTTTGTAAGTGTGGAGCTAGTGTATTATGTGAGTGTTGGCTGTTGGACTAACTGTTGGCTGATGAACTGCCGTTAACGTTGGCCGATGGACTGCTGCTAGAGTTGGCCGGTGGACTGCTCTAACTGTTGGACTGTCGGCTAATGGACTTCACCGATTGATCGGCGCTTAATTGACTTGCGCTATTTAAAGCCGGCGCCTGGTGTGTGAGGCTGCTGAGACCGCAAGTTCTGCCTTAAAACTAGGAAGTGATTGGTGTGGGGTTTTTGATACGTCTGATTTTGTGTCAGGGCTTTTGGTCAAAGGGTTTGTGTTGTAGTAATGGGTTTTAACACTTTTGCCGATTTCGCATCTTGGAAAGTAGTGTAGTGAACTGGATTTTGTGCTGTGTCTGCGATCTGACGGTGGGTCAGTGGGTTGTGTGGGATTGGTTCTGTCCAGTGGTATATGTTGGTCGAGTGGACCATTGCGAGAGCTCTTATAATAGTTTTAACTTAGTCTAGTTGTACCGCTGTATTTATGTGTAGAGGAGTAGGGTATCTTATGCAGTAAAAAATTTAGCGGTCCATGGCTCCAATAGTTCGTTACAGCTCCATCTGCTCCTCTGGAGCGCATTTGAGGGTCCACACCATGGCTCTCCCCACTTCTGCTTTCTGTGTCGGACTTCTTGAAGCAGCTTCTCGAAGTATCCCCTTGACAAGAAAAAGGCTTGGAAGCTGGCCGGAAAGGCGTTCCACGTCTGCCACTGGCGGTTGTTTGCGATGAACCACATCGGTGCCCGACCGTTCAGCAACTCTGGCATGGCCGTAGGAATAAGATCTAGTTTCTGCCGAACATTCGACCTGCTCCAGAAATTTCAGAGGCTTCACCGTCCCATCGAACCGGAACGACCACTCACTTCTCGGGTCGGCTCGGTTCGGTTTGCAGGGTTTCGTCCTGGGCGAGCGGCTTTTGTATCCGGTATCGCCAGGCAATCTCCTAACCGACGACGGGCCCGCGCCTGCTGGTACTGGCAGGCGCTAGTACACCTCCGGCTTGTCGTCAATCTGCGACACGAGTACTGCCCGAAGTTCCCAGACCTCCAGCCGGTCAGCGTGCTCTGGCTTTATCTCGTGATTCTCCACCCAATCTTTAAAGTTCCCTCCAACTTAACTTCGATTGTCTAGGCACATTGGATCAACTCCTCCTTGCTCAGATTGTTGCCTCGCAAACAATAGGAAAATAAACGGATTCAACCAAAAACCACACCTTTCCCAAGCCACTTGTCCACTCTCCACGCTTCAGGCTTAGGCGTATGTGGCGGCAGACGTCAGCCGAAGACCGTGGTAGCTTTCGCAGCAAACTCGAGAGCAGCATTTTCTTGTAAAAACTGGCGCATATGCATATATATTGTATGTTTAGTGGCATAGGTTAGGAAAAATGATAAATGTAATTGTGTAAACTGCGTCTGAACAGTGAAAGTCGGGAAACTATAGGAAGAGACAAATTTTAATTTAATTCTCGAACCAAATATACATGTGTGACCCAAATGAGTAACAATATCCTGGTCTGCCCAATAGTTTATTGACAAAGGATCACCCACGACCAGCCAAGCGCATCCCTTCCTGGCACTGTGACAACATAGTGCACGCAAAGGCGCTGGGATTTCGGTATCTCCAAACGTAATGGACTGCATTACTGTTGTGTGGCATGCCGTGTGGTTGAGAATGATATGGTCATGTTCATTTAAGGAGCTTTAAGGAGCTGGCGCAGGCTGTAAACAGGAGTACGATCAGCTCATAGCCATGGAGTCTCAATTTAGTTGGTTGACTGCTCAATGAGTCTCATAGGCGAAAAAAGTAACTCCGCGGGATCTGCAAGTGCCAACTGTCTGTCAACCGCTGGCCGATGAAAAGGGACTACGCCCACTCCTAAAGCCTAATAAAATCCAGCACAATTTTCATTGAAACTTTTTACTTTTTCATCCCACGTTATTTTGTTTACCGAGACCTGCTTTAATTCGGACATTCCTAGTTTTGGCAGGTCGGTAGGACGCACTATTAAGAAATCGTCTCGACGAGTTTACGAAGCTGAATATGCTCATTGGGTATTTGATTGGTCCGCCTTGTTCTTGTGCACTGACGTTTACGAAAGGCACAAACATTTTCTACAATGTACCTGACGCACTTTTTTGAGTTATGTATCCCATTTTTGTCCGATTAATTCTGGGAAGCCTTCTTGGTTTTATCAAAGAGTTATTTATATATTTATATTTTCTTTGGTGTCGGAAACCGCTTGCAAAGATAAGTTCGACACGTGTTCTTAAAAGTGCTAGCTTCTAGAGCCAGCGACCGCAGAATTTTTAAATTTACATATGTTGCAAGGTTGATTAAATAGAATATTTGTTTTTATCTAGATTTTTATGATCTAGTTGTGTTTTTTTTTAACGCACACTCGAAGTGTAAAAGGGTTTATTGTATTTGTGGTAAAAATGGATGTGTGTAACGCATCTGGTACTCATTGACCTTTGATGTGGCTCAGAGGGGGCCTAGCTAAGGCCACCGGACGGGTCGCAGGTTGCGGATAGCGAACGGCCTACTGGGTAGGTTAGCTGTGAATAAGCGGGCATCCCAAAGAAATTCAACTCAGTTGAGTCTGAGGGAGAGTACCGAAAATAAGCAGTCCCGGACAGCCAGCGGGTGTTCGCGACGCAGCAACACTGACGATGCGCTTGTGGTGCCGCCTCTTTTAAGTAGCTCACACACTTCCCTTCCCTACACACTACCTACCCATATCCCAACCCCCCACACTCACCTCACACCGGGCCGGTCTAAGTGTGTCATACGGACCGTGCCGAGAGTCAGCCTGGCTGGGGGCCCGGTATAAAAACTAGCCCAGTCGATAACGGTGTGCTCAGGGACTTGGCTGCCCCTGTTCTAAGTATGCCTTATCCGGGCAACGCGAATCTCTGCCCGGACGGACCTTTCCCCTTCTTTGCATCTCGTGGGATCAGAATGGAAGATTTAAAACATAATAAAAACAAAAATGAGCATGGCACTCCCCAATTGCCAACTGGGAGCAATCCCAAACAGGTTAGGCAGCGGCCCAAAGGCCTGGCCTAACCCGCAATACAACAGGCAAATCCTGCTTAGCGACAAGCGCTGGGGCGAACCCTAAGGGGTCCCATCCCAGTTCTGGGGTGGGTGGCGGGTGGCTCCCAAAACCAACACCTTGGCAGAACGGCAATGCATTCCTGCGGCTGCTCTGCCTGCTGGTAAGGTGGCAGGGGTCGAGTCCCCATCGACCAGTGCTCAAGCACAAAAATATACTTATGCCGAAAGACGGAGTGCTGGCAACATCCTCCGTAGGCAGAGCGCCACGATGACGTCCAGCCCATCGGACCAGTGGCTCAAGAAGGTTGAGTGGGCTTCTAGGGTGCTCTCCAACTTCGGCAAGGAGGCGCCGAAGAAGGAGGCCCCCCAACCTAGAGGCAGCGCTCGCAGGAGACACCGGGGCCCGCTCGAAGCGCTCCAGAGTGCTGTCGAATGTCTCATTCGCGCAGATTGCCAAGGAGAGGACGCTTATCGGCGTCCCGGCAAAACAGTGCAGATGAGAGGATCCCCAGGAACCAGTGGAAGTGGGTGGGCGGCACTGGCCGACCGCTGCTTCGAGCTGCTGGATTCCGAGCCCGGCCCCCCACCAGTCTGCAAAGACATGGGATGGTATCAGGGCACCATTAAGATCATCGCCTGCGAAGACGCGCGATCCGTCCAGCTCTATAAAGCAGCGGTACCACAAGTCGGAGAGGTCTACCCAGGGGCGAAGCTGGTCGCTGTAGACTGGAGCGAGGTGCCCAGTAGACCCAGGGCAAGAGTGTGGGTGCCTGCCTCCTTCAAGGAGCCAGACCTCATCCTAAAGATGTTGCAGCGATGCAACCCACTCGTTCCGTCCTCGGACTGGAAGTTAGTGAAGGTAGAAAGGACGACAGGCCCCACGAACCAAGCGGTGGTCGTCCTCAATAAGGAGTCGCTGGCCCCAATAGAGGCAGCTAGAGGAGAGCTGAACTTCGGCTTCAGCTCAGTCACCATAAAGGTGTACAAGTCGGATGCAGCCGCCGAGGCGCGTCCTGTCGACAACCCAGTCGAGCAGGAAGCTACCTCGGAGATCGAAGCACCCGACTGCGAGCTGGAGCCGGAGCTGGACGGCTACTCCTCTGATACCATGCTTATGCAGGATTTTGAGGCCATGTGTCGGGAGGACGACGACATCGTCGACGACACTGACGCCGACATTACAGTGGTGGAGAAACCTGATGATGTCCCTTCGGGTACTACAAATCAATCTCCACCACTGTAAAGCAGCAGCAGCTGCCCTAATACTCCGCTTGGATGAGAGCGGAGCTGATGTAGTCTAATCCAGGAGCCTTGGGTAGTTGGTGACAAGGTCTGTGGATTAGCGACGAAGGAGTACAAGCTAATCGCTGCTCAAAACGAAGGTAAAATTCGCACCTGTATTCTTGCTAGAAAGCACCTTAACATCTTTCTGCTCCATAACTATAGCAACGGCGACAACACGGCAGTTAGCCTAGAGCTGCAAGGAACACAGCTGAGGTTGGTGTCGTCCTACATGGCGCACGAGGAAAGCGATCCTCTAGGAGAACTTATACGCGCGCTAACCAGCGAAAGCGAAAGTTCGGACATAGGCCTTTTAATAGGCTGCAATGCCAACGCTCACCACACACAATGGGAGAGCTCGGACACAAATGCGAGGGGTGTCACTATTTAGCTTTATCCTTGACTCTAATATGGTTATTTGTAATCGGGGTAACGACCCCACATTCATTATAAAGAACCGACAGGAGGTCATTGACCTCACTCTAGTGTCTCACGCAATGTCAGACTTAATCGAGAGCTGGAAAGTCCTAGAGGACCATTCCTTCTCTGACCACAGGTACATTGAGACAATCATGAGGCTCGAGTGCCCAAAACGATTTGACTTCATCAATCCCAGGAAAGCCAACTGGGATAGATATATTTAAAAAATGGAGGAATTGCTCCCCATCACGGCACCACGGTGCCCGGACACTCAAGATGACTTAAATCGTCTAGTGGACACATTCACGGAAGCATGCAACAAGTCATTCAAGGCAGCATGCCCCGCACCAAAACCGAGGGGAAAAAAGAAACCCCATGGTGGTCAAAACAAATAGATATCCTACGTAAGAGTAGCAGGGGCTCTCTTCAACAGAGCCAAAAGCGCCAACGAGGAGGTACACTGGGAAGACTACAAGCACAGTCTAGCCCTCTATAAAAAGAAACAAGAAAGGCAAAAAGAGCCTCGTGGATAATCATGTCAGGGCCTGGTGATTTATACGGGTTAAAGCTGTTTACTGCCCAGCTGATGTTCCGTTTCGAGAGAATGTGTGCCATCGAGGTGACCGAGCCCTCTATAGGTGAGTAGGTCGGTTCAATGGTTGTTTCCTCTATTTCTGGGCAAAATTTTTGCCACGAGGCTCTTTTTGCCTTTCTTGTTTCTTTTTTATAGAGGGCTAGACTGTGCTTGTAGTCTTCCCAGTGTACCTCCTCGTTGGCGCTTTTGGCTCTGTTGAAGAGAGCCCTGCTACTCTTACGTAGGATATCTATTTGTTTTGACCACCATGGGGGTTTCTTTTTTTCCCCCTCGGTTTTGGTGCGGGGCATGCTGCCTTGAATGACTTGTTGCATGCTTCCGTGAATGTGTCCACTAGACGATTTAAGTCATCTTGAGTGTCCGGGCACCGTGGTGCCGTGATGGGGAGCAATTCCTCCATTTTTAAATATATCTATCCCAGTTGGCTTTCCTGGGATTGATGAAGTCAAATCGTTTTGGGCACTCGAGCCTCATGATTGTCTCAATGTACCTGTGGTCAGAGAAGGAATGGTCCTCTAGGACTTTCCAGCTCTCGATTAAGTCTGACATTGCGTGAGACACTAGAGTGAGGTCAATGACCTCCTGTCGGTTCTTTATAATGAATGTGGGGTCGTTACCCCGATTACAAATAACCATATTAGAGTCAAGGATAAAGCTAAATAGTGACACCCCCTCGCATTTGTGTCCGAGCTCTCCCATTGTGTGTGGTGAGCGTTGGCATTGCAGCCTATTAAAAGGCCTATGTCCGAACTTTCGCTTTCGCTGGTTAGCGCGCGTATAAGTTCTCCCAGAGGATCGCTTTCCTCGTGCGCCATGTAGGACGACACCAACCTCAGCTGTGTTCCTTGCAGCTCTAGGCTAACTGCCGTGTTGTCGCCGTTGCTATAGTTATGGAGCAGAAAGATGTTAAGGTGCTTTCTAGCAAGAATACAGGTGCGAATTTTACCTTCGTTTTGAGCAGCGATTAGCTTGTACTCCTTCGTCGCTAATCCACAGACCTTGTCACCAACTACCCAAGGCTCCTGGATTAGACTACATCAGCTCCGCTCTCATCCAAGCGGAGTATTAGGGCAGCTGCTGCTGCTTTACAGTGGTGGAGATTGATTTGTAGTACCCGAAGGACATCATCAGGTTTCTCCACCACTGTAATGTCGGCGTCAGTGTCGTCGACGATGTCGTCGTCCTCCCGACACATGGCCTCAAAAAATCCTGCATAAGCATGGTATCAGAGGAGTAGCCGTCCAGCTCCGGCTCCAGCTCGCAGTCGGGTGCTTCGATCTCCGAGGTAGCTTCCTGCTCGACTGGGTTGTCGACAGGACGCGCCTCGGCGGCTGCATCCGACTTGTACACCTTTATGGTGACTGAGCTGAAGCCGAAGTTCAGCTCTCCTCTAGCTGCCTCTATTGGGGCCAGCGACTCCTTATTGAGGACGACCACCGCTTGGTTCGTGGGGCCTGTCGTCCTTTCTACCTTCACTAACTTCCAGTCCGAGGACGGAACGAGTGGGTTGCATCGCTGCAACATCTTTAGGATGAGGTCTGGCTCCTTGAAGGAGGCAGGCACCCACACTCTGCCCTGGGTCTACTGGGCACCTCGCTCCAGTCTACAGCGACCAGCTTCGCCCCTGGGTAGACCTCTCCGACTTGTGGTACCGCTGCTTTATAGAGCTGGACGGATCGCGCGTCTTCGCAGGCGATGATCTTAATGGTGCCCTGATACCATCCCATGTCTTTGCAGACTGGTGGGGGGCCGAGCTCGGAATCCAGCAGCTCGAAGCAGCGGTCGGCCAGTGCCGCTTCCACCCACTTCCACTGGTTCCTGGGGATCCTCTCATCTGCACTGCCTTTGTCAAGGACGCCGATAAGCGTCCTCTCCTTGGCAATCTGCGCGAATGAGACATTCGACAGCACTCTGGAGCGCTTCGGAGCGGGCCCCGGTGTCTCCTGCGAGCGCTGCCTCTTAGGTTGGGGGGCCTCCTTCTTCGGCGCCTCCTTGCCGAAGTTGGAGAGCACCCTAGAAGCCCACTCAACCTTCTTGAGCCACTGGTCCGATGGGCTGGACGTCATCGTGGCGCTCTGCCTACGGAGGATGCTGCCAGCACTCCGTCTTTCGGCATAAGTATATTTTTGTGCTTGAGCACTGGTCGATGGGGACTCGACCCCGCCACCTTACCAGCAGGCAGAGCAGCCGCAGGAATGCATTGCCGTTCTGCCAAGGTGTTGGTTTTGGGAGCCAATTCGCCACCCACCCCAGAACTGGGATGGGACCCCTTAGGGTTCGCCCCAGCGCTTGTCGCTAAGCAGGATTTGCCTGCTGTATTGCGGGTTAGGCCAGGCCTTTGGGCCGCTGCCTAACCTGTTTGGGATTGCTCCCAGTTGGCAATTGGGGAGTGCCATGCTCATTTTTTGTTTTTATTATGTTTTAAATCTTCCATTCTGATCCCACGAGATGCAAAAGAAGGGGAAAGGTCCGTCCGGGCAGAGATTCGCGTTGCCCGGATAAGGCATACTTAGAACAGGGGCAGCCAAGTCCCTGAGCACACCGTTATCGACTGGGCTAGTTTTTATACCGGGCCCCCAGCCAGGTTGACTCTCGGCACGGTCCGTATGACACACTTAGTCCGGCCCGGTGTGAGGTGAGTGTGGGGGTTGGGATATGGGTAGGTAGTGTGTAGGGAAGGGAAGTGTGTGAGCTACTTAAAAGAGGCGGCACCACAAGCGCATCGTCAGTGTTGCTGCGTCGCGAACACCCGCTGGCTGTCCGGGACTGCTTATTTTCGGTACTCTCCCTCAGACTCAACTGAGTTGAATTTCTTTGGGATGCCCGCTTATTCACAGCTAACCTACCCAGTAGGCCGTTCGCTATCCGCAACCTGCGACCCGTCCGGTGGCCTTAGCTAGGCCCCCCTGAGCCACATCAAAGGTCAATGAGTACCAGATGCGTTACACACATCCATTTTACCACAAATACAATAAACCCTTTTACACTTCGAGTGTGCGTTAAATAAAAAACACAACTAGATCATAAAATCTAGATAAAAAACAAATATTCTATTTAATCAACCTTGCAACATATGTAAATTTAAAAATTCTGCGGTCGCTGGCTCTAGAAGCTAGCACTTTTAAGAACACGTGTCGAACTTATCTTTGCAAGCGGTTTCCGACACCAAAGAAAATATAAATATATAAATAACTCTTTGATAAACCAAGAAGGCTTCCCAGAATTAATCGGACAAAAATGGGATACATAACTCAAAAAGTGCGTCAGGTACATTGTAGAAAATGTTTGTGCCTTTCGTAAACGTCAGTGCACAAGAACAAGGCGGACCAATCAAATACCCAATGAGCATATTCAGCTTCGTAAACTCGTCGAGACGATTTCTTAATAGTGCGTCCTACCGACCTGCCAAAACTAGGAATGTCCGAATTAAAGCAGGTCTCGGTAAACAAAAATAACGTGGGATGAAAAAGTAAAAGTTTCAATGAAAATTGTGCTGGATTTTTATTAGGCTTTAGGAGTGGGCGTAGTCCCTTTTCATCGGCCAGCGGTTGACAGACAGTTGGCACTTGCAGATCCCGCGGAGTTACTTTTTTCGCCTATGAGACTCATTGAGCAGTCAACCAACTAAATTGAGACTCCATGGCTATGAGCTGATCGTACTCCTGTTTACAGCCTGCGCCAGCTCCTTAAAGCTCCTTAAATGAACATGACCATATCATTCTCAACCACACGGCATGCCACACAACAGTAATGCAGTCCATTACGTTTGGAGATACCGAAATCCCAGCGCCTTTGCGTGCACTATGTTGTCACAGTGCCAGGAAGGGATGCGCTTGGCTGGTCGTGGGTGATCCTTTGTCAATAAACTATTGGGCAGACCAGGATATTGTTACTCATTTGGGTCACACATGTATATTTGGTTCGAGAATTAAATTAAAATTTGTCTCTTCCTATAGTTTCCCGACTTTCACTGTTCAGACGCAGTTTACACAATTACATTTATCATTTTTCCTAACCTATGCCACTAAACATACAATATATATGCATATGCGCCAGTTTTTACAAGAAAATGCTGCTCTCGAGTTTGCTGCGAAAGCTACCACGGTCTTCGGCTGACGTCTGCCGCCACATACGCCTAAGCCTGAAGCGTGGAGAGTGGACAAGTGGCTTGGGAAAGGTGTGGTTTTTGGTTGAATCCGTTTATTTTCCTATTGTTTGCGAGGCAACAATCTGAGCAAGGAGGAGTTGATCCAATGTGCCTAGACAATCGAAGTTAAGTTGGAGGGAACTTTAAAGATTGGGTGGAGAATCACGAGATAAAGCCAGAGCACGCTGACCGGCTGGAGGTCTGGGAACTTCGGGCAGTACTCGTGTCGCAGATTGACGACAAGCCGGAGGTGTACTAGCGCCTGCCAGTACCAGCAGGCGCGGGCCCGTCGTCGGTTAGGAGATTGCCTGGCGATACCGGATACAAAAGCCGCTCGCCCAGGACGAAACCCTGCAAACCGAACCGAGCCGACCCGAGAAGTGAGTGGTCGTTCCGGTTCGATGGGACGGTGAAGCCTCTGAAATTTCTGGAGCAGGTCGAATGTTCGGCAGAAACTAGATCTTATTCCTACGGCCATGCCAGAGTTGCTGAACGGTCGGGCACCGATGTGGTTCATCGCAAACAACCGCCAGTGGCAGACGTGGAACGCCTTTCCGGCCAGCTTCCAAGCCTTTTTTCTTGTCAAGGGGATACTTCGAGAAGCTGCTTCAAGAAGTCCGACACAGAAAGCAGAAGTGGGGAGAGCCATGGTGTGGACCCCTCAAATGCGCTCCAGAGGAGCAGATGGAGCTGTAACGAACTATTGGAGCCATGGACCGCTAAATTTTTTACTGCATAAGATACCCTACTCCTCTACACATAAATACAGCGGTACAACTAGACTAAGTTAAAACTATTATAAGAGCTCTCGCAATGGTCCACTCGACCAACATATACCACTGGACAGAACCAATCCCACACAACCCACTGACCCACCGTCAGATCGCAGACACAGCACAAAATCCAGTTCACTACACTACTTTCCAAGATGCGAAATCGGCAAAAGTGTTAAAACCCATTACTACAACACAAACCCTTTGACCAAAAGCCCTGACACAAAATCAGACGTATCAAAACCCCACACCAATCACTTCCTAGTTTTAAGGCAGAACTTGCGGTCTCAGCAGCCTCACACACCAGGCGCCGGCTTTAAATAGCGCAAGTCAATTAAGCGCCGATCAATCGGTGAAGTCCATTAGCCGACAGTCCAACAGTTAGAGCAGTCCACCGGCCAACTCTAGCAGCAGTCCATCGGCCAACGTTAACGGCAGTTCATCAGCCAACAGTTAGTCCAACAGCCAACACTCACATAATACACTAGCTCCACACTTACAAAGTAAAACACATAAATAAAAATAAAAGACATTTTAAAAAACAAACTTAAGACCATGGCAGAGGTGTGTCGGCGATGCAAGGATGAACCAACGTTTCTGGACAGGTGGATAGCAACGCGTCGACACCAACGATCTACGACCAGGCGCATTCCAACGTGAAGGGGGATTCGTCAAAAATCCCTCCCAAATGTGTCGACAATGTAGGAGTGACAAGCACTGGTCGCAGGCATGCCAAGGGCGACCTTTAACATTCTGATGGATGTGGGGAAAGGTTGGCGTAACCACATGGCAGTGCTGCAGAAGACGCAAAGTTTATTAACTTTGTGAGAGTAAAAAGAGGTTGCGCACTTTTATTTTCGTTCTTCTCCACGTTACTTTATTCCTCGTCTTCTCTTTTGCGAATGCCCAAGCGTCGATCTGCCTCTTTTTCAAGAGACCGTATATTCGGTATTTTTCCAGTGTGGTCGTAGATTTGGGATTATTCGTATGTATACATTAAGGCTAGTATTATATATGGGGCTGATAGAAGCTCGTTTTATCAGCAGCTTAAATATTAAGGACGGGTATTGGTGAATCCCACTGGATGAAAGCAGCAAAAGTTTACGGCATGATGCCAGGCAAGAGCTATTCCAATGGAAGGTGATGCCGTTCGGCCTACATTCAGCGTCGACTACCTCTCAAAGGGCGTTGGACCAGGTCCAGAAATTATGCCGCACACCTTCGCCTATCTAGACGACATCATCGTCATTGACCTCATCAATGACCGCCTCATGACATCATCGTCATTGATCATCGAAAGAGGAACACCGTCAGAACCTAGGGGAGGTCTTGAAGCGATTGAGACAGGCCAACTTGAGGTTGAAGGTGGAGAAGTTTCACTTCTTCCGAAGGGAGTTGCGAAACTTGGGTCATTTTGTGACGGGAGAAGGCATATGCACTGACCCAGAGGAGATGGCCATCATTGCGGAACTAAAGCCACAGGCGAACGTGAAGGAACTGTGTCAGTATCTGGGCGTCACCTTATGATATCGTCGTTTCGTGCTGGGTTTTGCCGCAATGCTACAACCGCTCAGCGCATTGCTGCAGAAGAAGACGAAGTGGGAGTGGGCGCCCGAGCAGCAGCAGGCGCTTGAGTCCGTGAGGGCGTGAGTGAATGAGAGGGAACCTTTCTGCGTCTCCCGAGTGAGAATTGCTCCAAGCCATAGTGGCTGGCGTCCGTCGGCGAATTTCTTTGAGAAATCTGGGCCCGTCAACACTTTATCGTTATCTCGTACGCAGTATAAGTGTGGCATTGGATGGTTGTAGTTTTTCTTGCTTTGTCGGCCAAGAGTACCACCGGCGTAAAAAGGGTGGGGGAAATGTGTCTTGGGACCTCCAGAATCCGTGTACTATACTCTTGAGGTTATAGAATTTTTCCTTATTTATTTATTTGTAATAGTTAGATATAATTAAAATAAACTCTAACTTGCTTCTATACGTATTTACATTTTATATATATATATATTTTTTTACATATTGACATTGACATGTTTGTTTTTTTAAGGAACTCGATTATTTTGGTGATATTTTCGGGGGTTGGGTTTTCGATAGGGTATTTGGTTTTTGAAGTTTAAAGTTGCAGTACAGTTGGTGAGGATATGTTTAATTTTAAGATCGTTTTCTGTATGACAATTTGGGCAGGGTATGATGTTGTCCGGGTTTTTGTATTGTTGTTGTGTGAATCTTGTGTGTCCTAGTCTGAGTCTAACGATTTTAATTTGGTCACTGCGTGTAATGGTTTTTTTATTTATATTTTTTTAGGTAAAGGGTTGTGTTTGTTGGGTTTGTATTTAGTTGTTTGTACCAACTGTTGCAGAGTTCTAAGTTTTGTTTGAGTTTTTGAGTTAGCTCCTTCGCAAGAAATTTTGTTATGTCTGTAGTGTTGAAGTTAGGGGTATAATGTAGGGGCATATTGTATGTGGATTTGGCTGTTGTGTCGGCTAGCTCGTTTCCTTCAATGTCACAGTGGCCAGGTATCCAAAGGAGTTTTATTCTAGGGGCAGTTTTGGTGAGGAGGGATCTAATGGTTATGTGATATAAGTTATTGTTGTTGATGTTCCGGATGGACCTTAAGGATGCGAGGGAGTCAGAACAAACTATGTAGTTGCCCGTTCCTTTTGGAATTATTTTTATTGCGTCTAGAATGGCTATGGTTTCGGCTGATAGGATTGATGAGTAGTGGGGTAGAATGCCCCTTTTTAGGATTTCATTTTCGGTGGTGATGGCAAAGGTGGCTGTGCTATTTTGCAAATAACCGTCTGTGTATATGAATGTATGGTTTTTGTATTTTGTCTTTGAGTTAGAGAAATTTTTGTCTGTATATGATTGGTGGTGTGTTGGATTTGCTAAATTTCTGTAGTGTAGTGTTGATAAGGGAGGGGGGAAATATCCATTGGGGGTGTTTATTTTGTTCAGAAGGGGGAAGTAGGGAATGTTGTGTTGTTTGCATGAGAGAAAGATTTTTTCTAGTGTTGACGATAATTTGTTCTTTTTTGGGTCCTGTATTGTTTAATGTATTTGTAAAGTGGTGAGTTTGAGCTGTGTAGTAGTGTTTTGTACATTTTAGATGTGTTAAAGTCTCTTTTTTGTTCTATAGTGGGTACGTTTGCTTCAAAAAGCAGGTTGGGGATGGGGGTTGAGTGTAGTGCTACCAGTGAAATGCGATTTGCGGCGTTGAATAAAGTTTTAAGTTTTAAGTTGAGGTTTGATTTATGGGCGTGGCCGTAGATAAAAAGTGCGTAGTCTATTTTTAAGATTAAGGTTGATTTAGTTATAGTTATAAGTGTGTGTGTGCTAAAATTGACTTTCGGGCTTGATAGGCATTTAATTACGTTAAGTTTGTTGTTTAAGGTCGGTTGAATTTGTTTTATGTGTGAGTCCCATCTCTATTTATTGTTTATTGTTAGTCCTAATATTTTTAGGTTGGGGACTGAGGGGATTGGGGTATTATTGCATGAAATGTTGCATGTGCAGTTCTGCTTTCGGCAAATGTGTAGGTGTTGGCATTTTTCAAGGGAAAGTGAGGCTCCTGAGTATGAACACCATTCGTGAATTATTGAGAAAAGGCTGTTGAGGTTGTAAGTTTGCTTTTTTGGCTATTGAGGGGGATAATAAGGAAAAAATCGTCGGCATAGGCACTGAATTGTATTTCTTTTTGTAGGCTGATGATGTTAGAGAGTCTGTTGTAGGCAATTAAAAAAAGAATGACCGATATTGGCGATCCTTGGGGGATGCCGTTGTAGAGTGGATATGGGGAACTAATAATATTTTTTTTTTTCAGTCTTATTTTTCTGTTTGACATAAAGTTTTTGACGAAGTTAATAATTTTTGGGCCAACTTTCTAGCTAATCAGCTGGTCGACTATAGTGTTGACTCCAACCCTGTCAAAGGCCTTTGAAAAGTCAAGGGCAATGACAGAGGTGTGCTTTTTGGTTTTCAGCGACTTGGTTATTAGGTGATCTGCAAGGAGCAGACCGTCTGAAACTGATTTGCCGTGTTTAAAACCTGTTTGGTTGGGATGGATGAGTTTTGGGTTACAAACCACCATAGGCGTTTGGCTATTATTTTTTCTAAAGTTTTGGATAGGCAGCAGTTAAGTGAGATTGGTCTATAGTTGGTTATTATTGTTTTGTTTGAGTTGGGTTAGGTATAGGTATAGGATAGGTATAACTAGGCTGGTTTTGTAAGATTGCGGGATGTAGTTGTTGAAAATGGTATTAAATAGGCTTGTGATTTTGGATTTTAGTATGAAGGAGGTGTTTTTGATCATGGGGTATGATATTCTACTAAGGCCAGGAGTGGTTCCTTTAAGGGAGTGTAGTGCAGCTAGGAGTTCTATTTGTGTAATGTCAGATTCTATTGTCTGTGCTGTCGAACTGGGTATGTAGTTGGTTGATTTGGCTGTGTATTTGTTGTCGGTGAAGTTTTGGTTGAAGTTTTCGTCTTTGGAGTGGTCTGACCAGTGTTGAGCAAAAAGTTGAGTTATGTGGGATGTGTCTGTCGTGAGCAGGTTGTTATTTGGATCTGTGATACTATGTATGTGATACTATGTAGTCCGCAGAAACTTCGGATGTTTGCCCAGATTTTGTCTGATGGTGTGTTGGGTGAAATTGTGGATGTGAAGTCTGTCATAGCTTTATTTTTTGATATTTTTAGCTCTCTCCGGAAGAGTGCATTAGCTCGTTTGTATTTGAGGAGATTTTCGGTACTGTTTGAAAGTGTTTGAAAGTTTGCCAGGTTTTGAATTTATTTGCCCTAAGTTTGGTCAAGGTCTTATTCCACCATGGGGTATTTTTGCTGTAGTGGTGTGGGGTTGTCTGTGGTATACTGTAATGGGCTGATTGTAGGATTATTTTGTTGAGGATTGCCGCTTCTTTATTGATGTTTGTACTGTTAGGTGGGGTTGTCTGTGGTATACTGTAATGGGCTGATTGTAGGATTATTTTGTTGAGGATTGCCGCTTCTTTATTGATGTTTGTACTGTTAGGTATAAGTTCGTTTATGTCATTGGTCAATTTAGCGAAATGTTGCCAGTCTGCTTCTTTTGTTTTGAACAGGGGACGAGAGAAGTTTGTTGTTTGTGATTGCGGGAACATCTCCCTAGATTAGGATTGGGAAGTGATCACTTCCATGGAGGTCGTCGAGTATTTTCCAGTTAGTGAGGGGGGTGAGTTGGGTACAGCATAACGAAAGGTCTATATGGGTGAGTGTTGTGAGTTGAAAAGTGGGTGGGTGAGCCGTCGTTAAGTATAGTGAGGTTGGTGTTTTGTATAAAGTTGGATAGGATTCTGCCTCTTCTGTTGTCTTGGTGTGATCCCCAAGAGTGATGCCAGCTATTGAAATCGCCTAGGATGATTTGGTTGGTGTTGGTATTTTGAGTTTCAAACTGGTCGCTTAAACATTTAAGTGAAAAAGTTTTGTTGGGAGGGATGTATGTTGACAGCATTCTAATTATACCCGTACTCGAAGAGTAAAAGGGTATATTGTATTTGTGGTAAAAGTGGATGTGTGTAACATAGAGAAGGAGTAATTTCCGACCATATAAAGTATATATATTCTTGATCAGCATCAATAGCCGAGTCGATATAGCCCTGTCTGTCCGTCCGTCTGTCCGTCTGTCCGTCTTGTTCGTCGCCCCTTGCTCGAAGGCTAAAAGAGATAGAGCAATCAAATTTTTTTCCTAACTGATGTGTTCTCTCACTCCTTGAAAAAGTTTAAAAATTCCGCCACGCCCACTTCCGCCCCCACAAAGGGCGCACATCTGTGGCGTCCACAACAAAAAACGAAAAATGCAGAATCATAGAGAAAGACCATATCTATCAGGGGCCCAAATCTGAATCGGATCGGATCATTAATATAGCCACAATAGACAAAAAACATACGCAAAAACTTCGCTCCATCCCTCTCGCACTCACACAAAAAATCGAGTAATTTTGGTTTTCGTATAAATGAGCGCCTCGATCTCAGAGACTATAAGAGCTAGAACAACCAAATTTGTTGCCTAGACTCCTGTGATATCGCTTCAGTGCAAGTTTTTTTTCAAAATTTTGCCACGCCCACTCCCGCCCCCCCAAAAGTCGAAAATCCACAATTTTGAAGATAGGAAAAAACGAAAAATGCAATATTGTAGAAAATGACCATTACTACCAGTTTCCCAAATTTGGTTCAGATCGGACCATTATTGTAGCCACAATGATCAAATTAATTTTCAGCAGCAATGCCCCCCTCCTCTTGCGGCGTAAGTCAATTATTGGGGTTGATCGTTGCTGCAGCTTCTCTCACACGCACACTCACTCTCAAACATGCTGCCTCGTGCAGTGTACGTGTGTTGTTGTGAGAAGTGATGTAGATGAAGTAAATGTAGATGACTGATGTAGCAAAAAATGTAAAATTTAAAAACTGATAAAACATTTGAAAATTCCTCATAAATCACATGTGTGCTGACTGAGTACGGGTATAAAAGTAGAGTCGCGTTCTAAGCGACTCCGTACGTTCTTTCTCGTTTTTGATTTGGACATGATATCTATTCCAAGAGTTTCTAGGTGTCTAGGTTGGTTTGACTGAGTGTGTTGTATGGATTTGTGCACTAATATGTCTACTTCACCAAATCGGTTGGAGGCTGTATTGGTATAGATTTGGTAATTTATTGGGACGGGGATGGGGGTATTTGTGTTGTAATAATGAGTTTCTTGGAGACAAATGACTTGTGGTGAGTACTTTTTTATTATAGTTGTGAGCTCACTTTAGTTGTTTGTGTAACCTTTGATGTTCCATTGTAGTATTATGAGTGACATTTTTACCATTTTGGGTGTTATGGGTTTGGCTTGATTAAGGTTTAAGTTAAATTCAATTAAGTTTAGGTAAAGTGTTAAATTAGATTTTTTTTTTAATGGAATCGCTTTCGCTATTGCTTGTATATTTTCTCTTGCTTGATGGTTTGGGTTTGATTTTAGTGTTTGGTTTGCTTGTTTTGAGGATGCGATACTTTGTCCAATTCATCCATTAGCGCACCGGCAGCAAACAGCTCGGCAATTAATTCATCAAATTTATTAAAATGCTGCAATAACAAAGTATCACCCTTCAGCTTCAATGATAATAACTGCTTTCGAACAGACAACTGCGATGCAAGACTTTTTCTTTCGTAAATAGCGTCTAAATTCTTAAAAATCGTTTTAGCACCACAATCGGTTGGTGCACTTTTTGCATTTCTCTCTTGTGTCTTCCATTCTTCTGTTATTTCACCACACTCTTGGTCAATAACCAAAGGTTAGGTTAGGTTTAAAGGGCTGCTCCACCGAAGTCGAGGTCTCTCGGAGGCTATAATTGCCCATTGTGATGCCCACACTCGTCATGGGATTACGTCCGGTGCCTAGAGAGGTTTCGTGAACCATCCCGAGGCCTCAATAAAGAGCATCAGCCTCTTTAGAGGCATGTTTGCCAGGCTATCCAAGTCCTCGTGAAAGGCGCAGCCGAGTATTCGGTGACGCCTTTCCATGAGTGCAGGACAGCCACAGAGAAGATGCTGGATGCTCTCTATTTCCTCCTCGTCCCTGCAGCTGCGGCAGAAGTCATGGTGGGGCAATCTGTACCTAGTGGCCTTGCGGCCGATGACACAGTGCCCCGTTATAACTCCCGTCAGTGTTCGCACCTGACTCTTCCTGAAACCTAGAAGAGCCTTAGTGCGTTTAGGGTCATAGTGGGGCCAGAGCGAGCGTGAGATCTCACAGTTGGGTGTTGTGTTCCACCGTCTGTCTGATCTCGTGGTCTTGCAGGAAACCAGGGCCTTGATAGCAGCTTGACTATCAACACAGATTGCTATGTTCCTCGGAGGTATCTCCAAGGTGTATACCAACTTAACCGCTTGCAATACTGCGTATATCTCCGCCTGGAATACACTGCACCAGTCTGGTAGTCTTAGGGATATGTTGGTTGCTAGTTCTTCAGAGAAGATTCCAGCTGCTGTCCCTTCGGCTGTCTTTGACCCGTCAGTGAAGATAGAGAGCATGCTCTGCCCAAGGGCAGCGTTATGCATCCATTCTTCTCTGTCCGGTATGTGTCCTTTAAAATTTCTCTTCCATGAAAACTCCGAGACACAGTAGTCGCTCCGTTCACTCGTTCCACTTTCCTCCTTACAGATTATTGTGGCGTGGCCATAAGGCGATGGATTGAAGAACCGCGCGGCTGAGAGCCTCACGGCACTTTTCGCAGCCTTGCACTTAAGGTGGAGGTCTATGGGCTCCAGGTTTAGCATGGTGTCCAGAGCAGCCTGTGGGGTGGATTTGAGAGATCCAGTGACCCCAAGGCATGCCGTCCGTTGGACTTTACGGAGGTACTCTAGGTGGGATTTGGTGTTGGCCGCTTCCCACCACACCAAGCTTCCGTACGTCAGAATGGGTCTTATTACCGCTGTATACATCCAATGGATGATGTGCGGTTGAAAGCCCCATGTTCTCCCGAAGGTCTTCCTACAAATGTAGAAAGCAGCCATTGCATTTTTTTTCCTTTCCTCCGTATTTCTCTTCCAGGAGAGTTTGGAGTCTAGGATGACACCAAGATACTTGGCTTCGTTCGATAACTCAAGCGTCGTTCCACCAATTGCTGCTCGTTTGAAGTTTGGTATCTTATATTTTCGTGAGAACAACACCAGTTCTATCTTTTGGGGATTAACCCCCGACCGTTTTGGTGTGCCCAGCTCGCGCTTGTATCCGCTCCTCCCCAACTGAAGAAGAAGGTCGTTGAGGACTAAGTTCCACAGGAGAGGGGAGAGGGTCTTCCTTGAAGAGGAGGTGCCCAGATTAGCGCTAATCGTTCTGCTCCTGAGAACGCTGTCCAGCCATATGGTTACCATCGGGTGTGTGCCAATCTTGGTCAGTGCGGCCGTTATTAACTCGATCCTGACGTTGTTGAAGGCTCCCTCTATGTCTACGAATGCCGCCAAAGCATATTTCTTTTGGCTAAGAGTCTTTTCGATACTCCCAACAACTTCGTGTAGTGCGGTCTCAACTGATCTACCTTTGAGGTAGATCAGCTGAGCTCCGCTGAACATTTGTCTGTCGAGTTTGGTTCTTATGTATAGATTAATCAGCCTTTCCATAGTTTCAGCAAAAACGAGAAAGAACGTACGGAGTCGCTGTTCCCGCGACTCTACTTTTATACCCGTACTCAGTCAGCACACATGTGATTTATGAGGAATTTTCAAATGTTTTATCAGTTTTTACATTTTAAATTTTTTTGCTACATCAGTCTACATCTACTTCATCTACATCACTTCTCACAACAACACACGTACACTGCACGAGGCAGCATGTTTGAGCGTGAGTGTGCGTGTGAGAGATTCTGTAGCGACAATCATCCCCATAAATGACTTATGCTGCAAGGGGCTGGGGAAGCTCGCAGCTGAAAATTCATTTGATCATTGTGGCTACAATAATGATCCGATCTGAACCAAATTCGGGAATCTGGTAGATGTGGTCATTTTCTACGATATTGCATTTTACGTTTTTTTCTATCTTCAAAATTGTGGATTTTCGTCTTTTGGGGGGGCGGGAGTGGGCGTGGCAAAATTTTGAAATAAACTTGCACTGAAGCGATATCACAGGAGTCTAGACAGAAAGTTTGGTTGTTCTAGCTCGTATAGTCTCTGAGATCGAGGCGCTCATTTATACGAAAAACAAAATCGACTCGTTTTTGTGTGAGTGCGACAGAGAGGGAATGATGTTTCTCGAAATTCTTTTGTGGCTATAATACTGATCCGATCCGATTCAGATTTGGGCCCCTCATAGATATGGTCTTTCTCTATGATTCTGCATTTTAAGTTTTCTGTAATTTTCAAAATTGTGGACGCCACAGATTCGCGCTCTTTGTGGGGGCGAGGCAAAATTTTGAAACACTTTTCTAGGAGTGAGATATCACATCAGTCTGGAAATATCATTTGGTTTCTCTAGCTCTCATAGCCTCCGAGCAATGGGCGACAAACAAGACGGACGGACGGACGGTCAGACAGGGCTATATCGACTCGGCTATTGATGCTGATCAAGAATATATATGCTTTATATTGTCGGAAATGATTCCTTCTCTATGTTACACACATCCACTTTTACCACAAATACAATATACCCTTTTACTCTTCGAGTACGGGTATAATGAGGGTAGACTAATGTGTGTGTAGTCCTTTGGAGAGATGTGGTTTATCTTCCCGACTTTGCGGATGTAGACCACTCTCACCTCTCTCCATGCTTGGGACACTTACCCAATTCGGAGACATCCTTCGAAGATTTTCTACAGCCATGGTAGCAGGGGCAGGCAAGCTGCCTGCAACATGGCTGGTCGTATATCATCCGGCCCCGGTGACTTGTAGGGACCGAAGGAATTAATGGCCCAGATAATCTTGTCTGGTGCCATAATGTCACGTATGAGGCCTCCTGACTTCGCTCAGTTCATGCGTCCACCACGGATTGCGATTGGACTTTGAAGGTCGGCTGATCGGGCTAGATTCAAGGAAGGCCCCCTGTAGGGCTTTAGTGACATTCTGAGCCGCTTCCTCTGTTGCTTCCGTTTGAAGGATGTTCCCTTCCGGTGGGGAGGGTAGTGCCTTTCTTACGGTTGCGGAGAAGCGGCTCCCGTCTGTCCGCTTGGGATTGCGGTAGGCCTTGGGCCTTTCTCTGTTCCATTTGATGCTGAACACTATCCTGTAGTGGTCCGAGAAGGAGCACTCACCGGACACATGCCAATCATCAATGATTAGGGAGTCACTGTCCGAGGCAAGTGTTATATCAATAACCACTGCACGGTTCTTGTTGCGGAAGGTGGGGTGGTCTCCCCGGTTGCACACAACAAGATTTGTGGACAGAATGTACTCGATCGGTGACTCTCCTCTGGAGTTTGTGCCCGTGCTTCCTCAAAGGGAGTGATGGGCATTCGCGTCGCAATAGGACGATGTCGAGACCCTCTTTCCGCACTTGGTGGAGTAGGGCCCTGACATCTCCCGAGGGTGGGTCCTCTTCCTCATACGGCAGGTATGCCGAGGCCAGGTATTGGCTCTTCCCGTCCTTCCTCTCACATAGTGCTACCGTTAGGTCCGGAGTGCAGTACCTGCAAGAAAAAGAACATTAAGCTCGCTTCTTACCACGATACAGGTTTTTCGCTTACCCACGGGGTGTGGCGTGAGAAGGCGGTATCCATGACCGTTCAGTCCCCGAACCCCTCCCTTAACGGTCCAGGGCTCTTGGATGAGGGCCACGTCTACCGCCTTCTCGTCCATAAACCGCAGCAGGTCCGCCGATGGTTCGCGAGTGATGCAGATTAATCTGCACCACCTTCATGCTGTTCAGCGGACCTGGGGTGTCGCGGTACTACTACCGCCAGTGTGCCCATACCAAAGGATATGCGGCAGTCCTTTTCAAGGAGTTTGGCCAGGCTTTCTTGACCAATACTGATCCAGAGTTCCGGTTCTGAGCCTTGATCAGGACAAGTGTGTCTTCATCCGTCTTGATTGGCGGAGGAATCCACACCTTCATGATCGTTCTCCTGGGAATCTCATCGATGGGGACCACGCAGAGAGCCGCTCCTGGCCAAAGTTCACCAAAACAAGGCGGTGCTCCTAGGCTGGCCAGAATGTCCTCTGGTTTCGCCTTCTTCGGCTCGGAAGCTCTTATGGAGTCATCCGTCCTCTGCCGCTTGAATCTTGGCTCTCGACCAGTCGGTTCCACCGTTGCCTTCTGTACAGAGGGCGTTGGTGGTGCCTTGGCGCTTGCCGTGTTCTGCGGCTGAGGTTTGGTCTTCTCCCTCTGCTTCCCGGGTACCTTCTTCCCCTCTCTCCCTCGCGAGTTCGCAGACGATGACGTTGAGGGTTGGTCCACCATCGTCTTCGTGCCAGCTGCTGCTGACGGTGAAGACGACGGCTTGGGGTCCTCTGCAACCGACGCGTGTACGCTTGGGGGGGTCTGGTCTCCGTTGGCAGGAGCGACTCCGTTCAGCCGCTCGTACCTCCACACGTTCTGTTCGTGCTTCTTCCTTTGGCTTATACCACGAAGGTATTTTACCGATGCCCTGTATCCCGAAAGCCGTTTGCGTCGGGTCTGAGCCAACTCCTCCGTCCCAGGTAGTGGACTCGAGTCGACCTAGATGCTGGGAGCCGTGACTTGTGGCTCCGCCTTCTGCAGCTCCTCGCTGTGTCCAAGGGGAGAGAAGGCCTTGGCCAACTCTGCCTCCGACACTGAGGGGCCAGTGAAGATGAAGCTTCCGTCGCTGGTTCCCTGTTCCAGGTCCTCAATCCTCCTCAATCGTCTCTGCCTGCGGATCCTCCTTTCGCTTGTGGCATTACACGATTTGGCAGCCAAGCTCTCAACTGCCATCTCGGGTTTCCTGCAGTCACAGGATATCGCCGCCGGGGGGCCTGCGCTCGCACCCCCAATCACCGCCGGTACTGGTTCTCCGACTCCCTGCACCTTAACTGCTTCTCCGTTAATAGACATTAACCCATAACAACGTTGCGTTTTAACCCTAACGCCAGGGTGAACTACTTTTAGCTTCAGCGCTCGCCCTTGACCTGCCCGGCTTAGGTGGCCCTCCTGGCAGCGTGTGCCGCCGCCGGTATAGCTCTCGGGGTCCTTACGCTTACTAAGCCCCCTCATTGCGGCAAGATGGTAGTTCGCCGAGGGAGGTCAATAACATTAATGGCGTCTATTTCAGTCAGCAACGCTCTTATTCTAAACTTCCAAATGGAGTATTTTTCTCCATCAAATGGTTTTATGTTTTGCTTTCTTTTTTCCATTTATTAGAAATCAAAACTTTATACTTATCTGCAGTAGAGAGGCGTGGGATGGGCCCATAACCTATAGAAAAATACACGCACAAAACTGCACGCTGCACGTGGCGTCCAACTTGGCGTTCTTTGTCCAACACAGCCTACTTGAATTTAACTGAACAATGTTTCAGTCAATTCTCTTTTATCTCTCTCCTTGTATTTTGATTTTGTTTTTATTAATAAACACTTATAAGTTTTGTTTTATGAATTAATTTATTGTTTATTATTCGCTTATTTTCGTTTGCTCGATTTGTCACGTGAACATTCAAAGAAAGAGTGAAGAGACGCTTCATTGCGCTATGCAAGTGTGTGTGTGCTGACATTCAGCACATCATATATATTTTGCGGAATGCCTGTATGATCATGTATTGGTGTGTTTTGTTTTGTGTATGCAGAAAAGAACAAATTATTACGTCATCTTATGCATGTACTTCTTCTGCATATTTCAACATAGAAGTTTCAACCATAGAAGTGGTAGAAGAAGACGACTCAGGTAATCTTTTTGAGGAAGTTAAACTCAGTAAAAAGCAGATATTGACGGAACAGCGAAAGCAATAGGAAATAAAAAGATCTCGTCTAACCAATTGGAGCTTGAATGTCCATATATTGATCGCGCTTTCTCTTTGCAATTGCAAATTGATGATATTGACCCAGACTTAGCATCGCGATCCGATCTTGAAGAGTTGTGCGTCTTAACTAAAGCGTCGTTAAAGTCTCTTAAAAGGCCAGATAAGCTTACTTCTTTGGACAAGTCAGCCCTAAACACCACAATGTCGCATGCACGGCATCTGCCCAAGATGAAATTGTCCAAGTTTGGTGGGAGCTATTCTGAATTCAAGAATTTCATGGGTTTATTTTCGAGAATTATAGATTGTGACATGTCTTTAAGCAACGTCGAAAAATTCAACCACTTATTGAATTGTTTAGAAAACGAAGCACCGTTTTCCCGGTGATAGATCAGAAATTTTCCAGGGCTCTCGAAGCGCTAAAACAGGTTTATGATAATGAGTGCCTTATATTCCTTGATGGTGTATCTAGTTTTTTTGAGTTACCGGCGATGCAGGTTCCATCGGCAAGCGCTTTACGGTCACTTATCGACACGGCATCTGCCATATACGAATCGTTACTGTCAGAGGGGGATAACCAGGTTATTGCTTACGCCCTTCTGATACACCTTGTTCTGTCGAAGGTTGACTCGAAGACTCACTCTAGATGGAAGGAAAATTTAGATTATCAAAAGATTCCGTCGTGAACAGATTTTGTTGCTTCATTGAACAAGCGTCATAAGCATTTGTCGGCTGACGAATCTACTTCCGGGCGGTTTAGGGGTCGAAAAGGCTCCCAAGAATCCAAAAATAAGCAATTTGGGAAAACATCACTTGCTGTATACCAAGCAAACAAGAGTCAGGAAACAAGTTGCGCGTATTGCAAATCAGCTGATCATTGGATTACAAATTGTTCGTCATTCTCAGATGTGTCCGTCATGACTCGATTTAGGTGTTAAGGGAATCCCGCTTTGTATAAATTGTTGTCGAAAAGGGCATAATGTCTCAGCCTGCAAGTCTACACAATGCAGAGTATGCTCTAAGCCCCACCACACATTGTTGCATCGCTATAATGTTTACTCGGGCGTAACGCCAACCACCAGTGAGGCAGTCGGGTCTCAGGGAGCGGTAGCTGCTGAGAGTACGAATCAGTTAACGTCGAATGGCAGTGGATTCAGAATAGGTAGTTCTGGCCACAGCGATTGTGGACATTAAAGGTGGCTCTTGCCAGCGTCAGCCATCCAGGGTACTACTGGATTCGGGGTCGCAAGTGAATTTTATTACCGAGGAGCTCGCTCGAAACTTCAAATTAAAACTGTTTTCGTAAAAATATTAACTTATTGGGAATCGGAAAGGCTAGCTTGGCTACGCCCCAAATGGTGCAAACAACAGTCTGTTCTCGTTTTCATCAATTTGAAATAACCACTGACTTTGTCATTTTAAAATCCATATCTTCGTATCACCCAGAGAAAGCTGTTCCGTCAGACTCGCTGACAATTCCTAAAGATTTCACACTGGCCGATCCTGGTTTCCATAAACCCCAAAAGGTGGATCTGCTGCTAGGAGCTAAACTACAAAACTACAAAACGCGCTAATTTTGCAAAATTCCGTCTTTGGGTAGGTGGTGTCTGGTCGCTGCAGATCCAAAGGACCCCGAAGTACGGAAACATGCTCTATGATGAGCACTTTGCAGGAGTTTTGCCCTCTTGAAAATCTTGTAAAACTTTTCTGGGAGTTGGAAAAGGTTCCAAATGCGTATATAGAAAGACTGTATACCCACGAGAAACTATGTGTGAAAAATCTTTCATTGACACTATCACACGATTACCCTCCGGTCTGACTTCTTTGCCATTCAAGTCAAGCCCGGCATCTCTCGGTTCATCGTTTGAGACAGCCAGAAGACGATTTTGTCTTTAGAAAGGCGATTATGCCAAAAACCTGCCGTAAAGTCAATGTTTATGGAGTTTATGGAGGAATACCTGTCGCTAGGCCACATGACTGAAATTGAAAATTAAATCCCGGTAGAGCCGTTTCATACCGCATCAGGACCTCAAAGCACATCCACTAAGCTAAGAGTGGTATTCGATGCGTCGTGCAAAACTACGAGGCAAGTCGCGCTCAATGATTTAATCATGGTTGGAGCAACCATCCAGCCGTGCCTTTATGCCACGTTGCTGACGTTTCGGAATTCGCTCTTACAGTATACATTAAAAAAATGTACCGTCAAATCCAAGTTGACGAGGCGCAGCGAAAATTCCAATTAATTATGTGGAGACGGACAACCTCAGACCCTTTGCAAGTGTTCCGTCTCAATACGGTTACTTATGGCACTGCCAGTGCACCATTTTTGGCTGTAAGGTGTGTAACGGACACGGGAAGTGTCGTTTCGTCAGCACTCTCTGTCTACTAAAGGTTGGCCGGCTAGGCTCAGGGGAAAATGGGGTGGGTGTTGTGCTGCGAAAACGAACTCCGTCACCTAACAAAATCGTAGACAGATTAACGGGAACTGGGATCGGAATTACAAGCCCGGACGGAACTTAAGGTCCACTACCTACTGTGAAGAGCAAGGTGGTTGTGCTCTTCCCTCTTGACCCACCCTCCATGTAGAATAACATAAGAATATGCCATTATGGTTCTACCCAAAACCTCCTGCTGCTGCGCTATGTGCTTTAGGAACCCCTCCCAAAAATCAGATTAGAAATTCATGTTAATCGTTATAATTTTACTTTTGACTTGTATAACTTCATGTTGTTTGTAACCCCCATTAGTTCTACCCTAACCCTTAAAACTATTTTTACTGCATGTGTATATATATGTGGGACTAATTTAAGACATAGGAATTCAAGAGAATGATCAAATATGAATAAAAATAATATAATCAAAATATAAAGTAAGAATGAATTAATTAAATTAAATAAATGGCATAATTGTAGTGATTGTAGTTAATAATAATTCATTTTATATATGGTTAAGCATGCATCTCTCACTGTGTAGACGCTATTCTCCTGACCCGGAGTGTATGTGTATATATGTGTGTCTACTTACAGACTTTTAAACAGCTGCTGGTGTCGTTGGGCCCAATTTCACGTTTGCAATAAAAACTGTTAAAGAAATGTAGAAATATGCAAAATAACAAGAAGCGTTATGAAGAGGTATTTTTACCAATACCCTTCCATGGACACAATGAGACCGATGATGCACCTTTTTTTAAAATCTATTCTTAACTAGGCATAAATTTCATTTTTTTTCTTCTTCTATTTCTAAGTTAACGTCTAGGAATATTTAATATTATTAAACAATTTTCTTTTCTATTTTTTTCTTCGATCCATAATTTTTCATTAAATTTTCTTTTCTAGATTTTTGTGATTTATTTTTTCTTCCCTTAAGTGGCTTTTAGAATGTCGGCATCGAACAATTTTAATAACCTGAGAGAAGGAGAGAATAGGTGACATACGGTCAGGTGGGTCTAGTTAAATGCGCATAGGTGTATGGTCAGCCGCAAGGGCAATGACCGCTGAGCTAATTTTTTCCACACCCTACATGTGCAAGCACCAACATTTTCTTTACACAAGGCGCGGTGATATAATATTTTAGATGGTTTTATATTGTCGTTGTTGTTGAGCGGCTTAATTGCGCGTGAGATATATGTATATAAACGGCTCGGTCCCGATCGCCAAGTCCATCCGTTTCTATGCCTGCAGGCAAGGTCCGGTGGCACCAAGAAGAAGGACTGATGATCGTCATGAAGCGGACCCCCTCCTTGAGGGGGTGGTCAGGCCAGGTCAGCAATTTTCTGCCACACGTGGATCATAACCTATGTACAGTACATACGTGAAATTATGTAATAAGGTCACTTTTTTCATTTTCTTTGCGTACCTTATCCAGGGTTTGGGTTTTAGTTTTTGTTCTTTGCAGCCACAACACTTTTCAAATGGTTTTATTGGGTTTTATGTTCCCTTTTATGGTTTTGCCGAATTTTCACCACGTTTTTCTTTTTATATGTTCTGTACGCACATTAATTAAGTCTTCCAACTTTGAATGCACTTTTGTTCTGTACAGCATGCACTTAGCCTAACTATTTTACCCCTCCAAAAGCTGGGTATGAGAGAGCTAAGAAGGTTCTCGAAGGGCTAGCCGTAAGCTATGCTTGCGGAGAGAAAAAGCTCACATGTGAACGGCGCTCGCACGTGCAATTTCGAAAGAGAGCTTTTCAAGATAAAAGCTTCTGATCTTGCATTTGGGCTCTCTATGGAATGCATGTACAGTGGGGAAGGTTCAATATTTTTTGCGATAATTTTTGTCCAGACATTCTAAATTTTTGTATTTTTGGTCTGCAACCTTCACACCCCCCGCCAGATTTTATCTTAGGGTTTTGACCCAAGATAAAACTGAAACAACAACAAGGAAGGGTGCAGACTATTGTTTCTAGCTACCAAATATCCTTAATGTGAAATTTCCCCAGCTCCTTACCGTTCAAGTCTTCCAGTAGATAAATCAGTTGGCCACATTTCTGCTTTACGCGAGCCTTCACTCCAACTGGAGCTAGTTTAGCTTTAACGTTATTGGCCGCGCTACTCAAAGAAAAATTTCTCTTTATTACTTCTTGACCTACCTCAAACGAACGAGGCTTGGATCTCAGATCGTAAGTGCGTTGATTCCTCTCGTAAGCTTTTGTCAGGTGTTTCTCGATGTTTGAGCGAATCTTCTGAAATTCGTCAGCTCTTGACAATTTTCCCTCGCCCTCGTTGAGTAATTCGACTTCTCGCAACATTTTGTAATCTTGGCCATGTGAAATCATGTGCTGACCAAAGACCACGAAATAAGGTGCCATACCAACTGATTGGTGTATTGATTTTCTCAACGAACAGTTTATGCTACTAAGGAACACATCCCATTCACGATGGTCAGTACGAACGTACGCTCTGAGCGCGGCATTAATCGATCTGTTAACCCTTTCCGCGGCATTCGACTGTGGAGCATACGCCCCTGTACATAAGTGCTGAACACCGTACTTCAAAAAGGAATTTAGAAAAATCACTACTTTTAAACTGCGTACCGTTATCGCTCACTAGCACTTCCGGCACTCCATAACATGAAAATATCTCTTCCCTCAATAGGTCAATCACTATCTTGGATGTAAATTTCTTGACCGCCTTTAAGAAGGTAAATTTTGAGAAGTGATCCAGGATGATAAATATTCCTATATTGCCCTTTCTGCTTCGAGGGAAGGGACCAATGAAATCAACGTACAACCGTTGAAAGGGACGTTCGCTAACTACTCTAGCGCCCATAGGAGGTTTGAGAGAGCGTGTGGGATGTTTTGTGGTCTGGCATACATCACATGCGGAAATATAATCGCGGACGTCTATTACCATTTTTGGCCAGTAAAATCGTTGCCTTATTTGGTCGAGGCATTTGGCAATCCCACAATGTGCAGAGGAAGGTTGGTCATGCGCAGCTTTAATTACGCCCTGTCTCAAGGCTTCGGGAACAAATAATTTCCAAGACTCATCGGCTTGGTCAGAATCCAACACGGAAAACCCTGTACGATAATATATGTAATCGTCGATTACTTGAAAATCTGGGAGTTTGAAGAGCACGAATTTCTCTCTGAGTGATCGATACTCCGGCGACTGAAACGCATCCGACTTTAAATCGATTTCCGGTAACACTTCGCATTCCAAAACCGCTACTTCCGTAACACCTTCGAATGAACGAGACAAAGCGTCAGCCACTACATTTTCGCTTCCTTTCCTATGCTCGATTTCGAACGAGTAACCTTGTAATTTTATTGCCCATCTGGCTAATCTACCGCTGAGATCTGACTGGTTCATAAGCCAACGGAGGCTTGCATGATCCGTAACAACCTTGAAGGGATGACCATCGATGTACATGCGGAATTTTTTATGGCCAGTACTACCGCCAAGCATTCGAGTTCCGTTACCGTGTAGTTTCGCTGAGCCTTGTTCAGCTTCTTGGACATGTAAGCTATCGGACGCTCGCAACCTGAGTCGTCACATTGGGCTAAAACTGCACCTACCCCATGAAGAGATGCATCGCATTGAACTACAAAAGGCTTGTCGTAATTGGGATGAATTAAAAATGGAGCTGAGCATAATTTACACTTGATATCATCAAACGCTGCTTGTGCCTTTTCATTCCATTCATACGACTTTCCACGGAGTAGTTCAGTAAGAGAAAAGATAACAGAAGAGTAGTTGGGAATAAAACGTTGATACCACCCAGTCATTCCTAGAAATCTCCTTAGTTGCTTTTGAGTCTTCGGTATCGGGAATTCATCCACGGCTCGTACTTTCTCTGAATTTACTTGAAGCGTCCCCTCACCCACAAGATACCCAAGGTAGTCCACCCGTTTCAGACAGAACTGACTCTTCTGCACGTTTATTGTCAGTCCGGCCTTGTGTAATTGAAGAGCAACTTCCGATAAATGTAGCAAGTGGTCTTCAAAATTGCTTGAAAGCACCAATAAGTCATCAAGATATACCAACACATGAGATTTGAGTTGATACGGAATTACAATGTCCATCAACCGACTCATCGTGTGTGGCGCGTTTGTCAATCAAACGGCATTCTTTTAAACTGATAAAGCGGCCTATTTGGTACTGTGAAAGCTGTTTTCGCACGAGATTCTTGGTCTAATCTAATCTGCCAGAAGGCATCCTTAAGGTCTATCTTTGAAATACAGTGAACCGGCGGCAACCTACTTAACAAGCCATCCATGATTGGAATTGGATACGCATCTCTGACTGTAACTGCGTTGAGTTTGCGGGCATCTAAACAAAGTCGCACCTTACCAGGTTTGATGTGCAGTGTGACGGGAGATGACCACGGGGAGCTCGGAGCTTCTTCAATAACGTCCATACTCAACATGCGATCGATCTCTGCGCATAAAAGGGGTCTCCTTTGCTGGAGACAAAGGGTAAAATCTTTGCTTAACTGGCTTGCTGTTAGCCGTATCAATGTGGTGCTCTATTAGGGTTGTTAACCCTAGTCCATTCTTTTCAAATGACGGAAACAATTCGATCACGTGCTGTAACTGCTTCTTTTGAGAAATCGACATGGCTAACTTGAGCAACTCGTGCTCGGATTGAAATGATAATTCGCTTATTGTCCATGATGATGATGGAACGATAGAAATGCCAAATCTTTTCCAAAAGTCCATTCCACATATTATATCCTGTTGGATAGATGAAACTATTAGAAATTCAAAGTCCGAGTGTATTGAATTGTAATTCAGAGGAACTTTAATAAAACCAGCTACCATCTGAGTCTGACCGTCAGCAGTACGAACAACGCCTTTCATTTTTTTTTGTCAGAAGATTCTTCGAGAGAATTTTATCGGCTAATTTTCCTCCGATGACGCTTTTATTGGCTCCGCTATCTAATAGCGCAAGGTAACTCTCCCCGAGTATCTCAACTTGAGTAAAGGACGAATATCGCTCGCTTTGTGAACGACCGAGGAAACAGTGACGTGACGTAGGCTTCTCTTTCGCTTCCAATATTCGCGCATTCGTTCCGCTGAACGAGACAACACCGCTAAAGGAGGTTTGGGATAAAAATTTCGGCTCTATGCTTCTGATATTCTCGAAGTCTAACATGGTATGGTCTGAAATGTGGAGGGATTGGTATGACTGAGGATGATTTGGATACGTCTGGTTTAAGTTCACGTCCGGTAATAAGATGTATATGTTGAACATCCGAGACTAACGTCGGATGTCGCGTCTTGTTAACCGACGGACATCCTGGGATACGTTTTCCGTAGTCGATTTACACTTTGCACAGTTGGGCTTGTACGTATCAGGTACACCACAACCATAACAGAAAATACGACGAGGTTTTAGGCATTCCTGGTATTTGTGGCCCTGTTCTTCGCAATTCCAGCATTTACTAAAAATCGGAAGATCGGAGTGCATAAACTTCGTCAAGGGAGTCCCCTTCTTTTTCGGAATTATCTTCAGCTTCTTCGTCATGACTTATGGAGTTCACAAACCTCTTGCTATTCACTACTTCGTGTCGCGAAAAGGCTTTGACTTCAGATTTCGAAAGAATTCCTCGTGCTTGTGACACTCCTTGCGTAAGGTTGCCAAATCTGGAGTTTCGATATGAAGCAAGTCGAGCTTCAGTTCCGACTTTAAATTCTCGCGAACCTCTATGGTGACGTCACCATCCTGCATAGGCTCTCGTAAAGAGTCTGCGATAGATAGCATCGCATCTAGAAAATCGTCAAAGCTTTCATTACTACCCTGTTTACGCCTACGCATGGCTGCTTTGATCTCTCGATCCGAACGTTGATCCTGGTATCTCTCTTGCAACCGGCTGCATAACTCATACCAGTCAAGGTTATTCGTGGTCCTATGAACACGCCAGTAAAATGACAAGGCTGAATCAGTAAATAAGAGACTGGCAAACTGCGCCAGTAAGGTAAAGTTTCCATTTAAACAATTATTGGTAAGACAATTCACTCTATAAATAAAATCTTCGATGGGAATATCTTTGGAAGATCCACTGAATTTTATACGCCACTTGGAAATGATATTTGAGATCTTATCAGGATGTTCACTAGGAATGTCTGTGAAATTCGCACGAGCACTAGATGGGCGTGGCCTGTAACTATTGTTACGAAGATTACTAGCGCTGCTCATTCGAGGGAAGGATGGAGCAATATCACTCTCCCATTCCAGCTGGGGCTCATCCCTGAAGTTCCTAGAAACATTTGTCAGGTTCAGATTCCTCAACTCCGTTGTTATTTTCTCTGAAATAACTGCGGTCATATTTTCCCTGAAATTTAGTCATGGACTCTGAAATAAGTCGTTGGATATTTCCTTCGGAAAGAACATTGGATTCCGGCACACGTCTAGTCTGGCCAGGTCCTGGTCGAGGGTTAGGTCGTGCACTTGAGGCTTTTTGGGGTATTTCGTACCTGTGACCTTGTTTTTAGGACGATTTTTTCGGAATTGCTCCGGTGTACGACAAATTCGCCGCGGCAATTTCCCCACTCTGTAAATTCGATTGAGATGGTGAACGCAACGCTAGCGAACACAGCTGCCTACAAATCGGGCATGTCTCATTGGATGTCAACCAATCCGATAAACACGACCTGTGGTATTTGTGTTTGCAATGGGTTTCTACAATGTCGGTGTCCTGGCTGGTATCATTGCATATAGTGCAGTGTACGACTACCTCGCCGAGATTAACATTTATATTGTCAATACTTCGCCTTACCGCCATTGTAACAAATTATGATTAAGGAAAAACGATATAGTCTTTAAGACTATGAAAGATTTTTTTTTTTTTTTGATTGTGAGGGTCTCCTATCAGGCACCAGCACAGCAGAAGGAATGTCTTCGGTTGTTATAACCTTAAGTCCGTAAGCAGAAAGAAGAAAACAAAATTTTGTTGTTGATCCTTTCGAGAAAAAGAGGAACAGGACCGAATTCTCCAGTCTGAACAAGTCTCAATTAATCTCGAGAGAATAAAGGTCATTCATCTTCGCTACTAGGTATAGAACCAATTTACTCAGAACTATCGTTCCTAGTATCCTGATGAAATGATATAATGAAGTCTACTGTGATCTTCTTCTATGCAATATATCCACTGGTCTGGGTCCGACAATGATCAGATTCCCAGCTGTTCCGAGCTGGATATATAACACAAAAACTGAACTACTTTAAAATTTGGATCAATATTGGGTTGCGGAAGGGATTGGGAAGGTTATTGGGGAAAACGTGAGGGAACCTATAACCATAGAATATATAGTTGGTAGGTACGGCCATTCGAGCCCCACGTTGGGCGCCATTTATTATGTAACGGACACGGGAAGTGTCGTTTCGTCAGCACTCTCTGTCTACTAAAGGTTGGCCGGCTAGGCTCAGGGAAAATGGGGTGGGTGTTGTGCTGCGAAAACGAACTCCGTCACCTAACAAAATCGTAGACAGATTAACGGGAACTGGGATCGGAATTACAAGCCCGGACGGAACTTAAGGTCCACTACCTACTGTGAAGAGCAAGGTGGTTGTGCTCTTCCCTCTTGACCCACCCTCCATGTAGAATAACATAAGAATATGCCATTATGGTTCTACCCAAAACCTCCTGCTGCTGCGCTATGTGCTTTAGGAACCCCTCCCAAAAATCAGATTAGAAATTCATGTTAATCGTTATAATTTTACTTTTGACTTGTATAACTTCATGTTGTTTGTAACCCCCATTAGTTCTACCCCTAACCCTTAAAACTATTTTTTACTGCATGTGTATATATATGTGGGACTAATTTAAGACATAGGAATTCAAGAGAATGATCAAATATGAATAAAAATAATATAATCAAAATATAAAGTAAGAATGAATTAATTAAATTAAATAAATGGCATAATTGTAGTGATTGTAGTTAATAATAATTCATTTTATATATGGTTAAGCATGCATCTCTCACTGTGTAGACGCTATTCTCCTGACCCGGAGTGTATGTGTATATATGTGTGTCTACTTACAGACTTTTAAACAGCTGCTGGTGTCGTTGGGCCCAATTTCACGTTTGCAATAAAAACTGTTAAAAGAAATGTAGAAATATGCAAAATAACAAGAAGCGTTATGAAGAGGTATTTTACCAATACCCTTCCATGGACACAATGAGACCGATGATGCACCTTTTTAAAATCTATTCTTAACTAGGCATAAATTTCATTTTTTCTTCTTCTATTTCTAAGTTAACGTCTAGGAATATTTAATATTATTAAACAATTTTCTTTTCTATTTTTTCTTCGATCCATAATTTTTCATTAAATTTTCTTTTCTAGATTTTGTGATTTATTTTTCTTCCCTTAAGTGGCTTTTAGAATGTCGGCATCGAACAATTTTAATAACCTGAGAGAAGGAGAGAATAGGTGACATACGGTCAGGTGGGTCTAGTTAAATGCGCATAGGTGTATGGTCAGCCGCAAGGGGCAATGACCGCTGAGCTAATTTTTCCACACCCTACATGTGCAAGCACCAACATTTTTCTTTACACAAGGCGCGGTGATATAATATTTTTAGATGGTTTTATATTGTCGTTGTTGTTGAGCGGCTTAATTGCGCGTGAGATATATGTATATAAACGGCTCGGTCCCGATCGCCAAGTCCATCCGTTTCTATGCCTGCAGGCAAGGTCCGGTGGCACCAAGAAGAAGGACTGATGATCGTCATGAAGCGGACCCCCCCTCCTTGAGGGGTGGTCAGGCCAGGTCAGCAATTTTCTGCCACACGTGGATCATAACCTATGTACAGTACATACGTGAAATTATGTAATAAGGTCACTTTTTCATTTTCTTTGCGTACCTTATCCAGGGTTTGGGTTTTAGTTTTTGTTCTTTGCAGCCACAACACTTTTCAAATGGTTTTATTGGGTTTATGTTCCCTTTTATGGTTTTGCCGAATTTTCACCACGTTTTTCTTTTTATATGTTCTGTACGCACATTAATTAAGTCTTCCAACTTTGAATGCACTTTTTGTTCTGTACAGCATGCACTTAGCCTAACTATTTTACCCCTCAAAAAGCTGGGTATGAGAGAGCTAAGAAGGTTCTCGAAGGGCTAGCCGTAAGCTATGCTTGCGGAGAGAAAAGCTCACATGTGAACGGCGCTCGCACGTGCAATTTCGAAAGAGAGCTTTTCAAGATAAAAGCTTCTGATCTTGCATTTGGGCTCTCTATGGAATGCATGTACAGTGGGGAAGGTTCAATATTTTTGCGATAATTTTTGTCCAGACATTCTAAATTTTGTATTTTTGGTCTGCAACCTTCACAGGTGTTTGAAGTATCTGAACGACACTCATGCAAATTCGCATTCAATTGGATCAAGATCTCTTGCCTCAGATTTGTATGTTGACGATCTTCTTACAGGAGCGGACACGAAATCTGAGCTAAAGATATTGCGTCAACAATTAGTTGAAATGCTAGAGCCAGCAGGATTTGTGCTGACGAAATGGGCTGCTAAATATCCACTAGATGAGAGTCAGCAAGAAAAATCTTGTCATTTCGAATGTAAATCAGCAAGATTGAAAAACTCTTGGTCTGATTTGGAACCCACAAGCAGACGTTTTGAAATATTGTCTGAAACCAAGAAGCTCGTCTGAAACCACAACCAAAAGAGCAATATTGTCTGTCATAGCCAGTCTTTTCGATCCCTTGGGCCTGCTATGTCCAGTGATTACCAATGCAAAGATATTCTTGCAGGAAATTTGGCTATTAAGCCTTGGTTGGGGCGATCCCATTCCCTCGAACGTACTCAACTAATGGGAATCGATGGCATTGGATATGCAAAGTTTGCATTACATCACCGTTCCACGATTTGTAGGAGCCAGCGCAAACACTCGATGACAAATACATGGGCCATGATCGATTGTCCCGTAGAAAAGTTCGTATTGTTGTCAGATTCGGAAGTTGTTCTACATTGGCTGCAAAATCATCCCTCCCATCTAACTACATTTGTTTCGAATCGAGTCGCAGAGATACAGGATATCACTTCGACAGCCCTATGGAGACATGTGCCCACCAAAGAAAATCCCGCAGACCTAGTATCTCGAGCATCATCGGTGGCAGACCTAAATTCGGTATTACGGTTTAATGGCCCGTTATTCTTGCAGCAAGAATCCAAACATTGGCCTTAAAATCATCACTTGCAGTTGACAAAGGCGTATGCGTCATTGGAGAAAAAGAAGGAAGCCACTGCGCTTATCACGGTCGATGTCGAACTCAATCCAATTCTCCCCCTAATAGAAAATTCTTCATCATATATGAAAGTGGAAGGCACAATTGCATTTTACCGCCGGTTGATAAATAAAAGGAAAGGAGTAACTTGGAGTAGTACTTGTCCGTCATCAGACGAGCTCGGTGCAGCGTTTCTAGCAGCAGTTTAAGCTGTTCATAGAGACGCATTTTCGCAGGAGATTGACAAAATAAAAAAGTCATTAAAGTTGCAGGCATCACTTCAAAAACTAAATCCCTTCATGTCCGAAGAGCAAGTGGGCTCAAGCTCGGTTTCGTGGTTTGAGTAGGCGGTCGCCTATTAAATGCCTCCATAGCCCATAATGAAAAATTTCCTTTGTTAATTACATCGAGCCAATTGTCACGAATGACCCCGTGCACTAGTGGGATTCCTAAGACAATCCATTTGGCTAATAAATGCACGAAGAGAGTACAGTGCCATTGTCCGGAAATGCGTGCTTCCACTACAAGCCGAAGCTTCTCTAGCAAATCATGGGGAACCTTTCCGCAGATCGATTGCGGGGGAATCGACCTTTTGCGATTATTGGAGTGGATTTGTTTGGACCTGACCGTGTATCTCTTGGCATTCGATGCAAGCAGCCTTTCAAAATGTACATAGCAGTGTTCGTCTGCTTCGCATCTAAGGATGTACACCTAGATATTGTGAAAGACTTGACCTCTAATACCTTTATATTGTGTTTATCCAGGTTTGTTTGACGTCGTGGGCCCCTTGTCAATCTGTATTGCGACAACGCCACGAATTTTGTTGATGCAGCTCGAATGCTTAAGGAGCGTATGGAGAGCATGGATGCCAGGACGAGGCCCTCAAGGCTTATGCTGCGGCCCACAGTTTTTCAGTGGAGTTCATCGCTCCCGAGCTTCGCACATTGGAGGCCTTTGGGAGTCGGCAGTGAAGTCCGACAAACATTTGCTGCTCAGGGCCATGGGCAACGCAGTGCTCAAGGAGGACAAGCTGCATACGGTTCTCGTGGAAGTCGAGGCCGTGCTCAACTCCAGGCCATTGGTGGTCGACAGCGGCAGTTGCAACGAAAGGGAGGTGCTGACTCCCGCTCATCTTCTAGTCGGCAGAATGCTAGTTTCGCTGCCGCCCGAATCAGAGCTGCCCAGACCAGACAACAGCCTATCGTATCTGCAACGATGGAAATATTGGTCCAGAGACTATTTTCTCAGCCTTCAGCAGAGGGGAAGTGGTCCGCCAGACAGAGTGGTGGCAATTCACGAGGACAACGTGCCCCTCAAATGTGGCTCACAGGAATAGTGGAGGAGGCAATCCCAGGAACCGACGGGAAGGTTCGAGTGGCCGTAGTGAGGACTAAGGCCGGAATTTATAAGCGGTCCATCGATTGGCGCCAATTCCAACATATTCAAGCCTATAGGCTGTCAACGCGGCCGATGTTGAGGCAAATCACTTGCGTTTGTTTAAATACGTCCTTACGTTAAGACCCTAGTAATTGAACTGTACTTTGAATTTATTTTAAGGCTATTGAAATGTTAAAACTATTCTCTTATACAAACCAAAATTATGCTGGCAGCGGCCGCTCATGAAGAGGGCGACGCTGCCAAATACAAATCACTTATATTCTGAAGTCACACCAGCGCACAAGTTTCTCTGTAGGTCTGTCTGGTTCCAACGAACATATACTCGTGCCTAACGGCAAAAGAATACTTGTGGATCAGTAGGATTTGCACAACCAAAGGGTACATTGTATTTGTGGTAAAAGTGGATGTGTGTAACATAGAGAAGGAAGCGTTTCCGACCCCATAAAGTATATATATTATTGATCAGCATCAATAGATGAATCGATTTAGATATGTCTGTCTGTCCGTCTTATTTGTCGCCCATTGCTCGGAGACTATAGGAGAAAGAGCAACCAAATTTGTTTACCACACTGATGTGATATCTCACTCTTACAAGTGCGTTTCAAAATTTCGCCCGGCCCATCAAATCGGCGCAAATCTGTGACGTCCACAATTTTAAAGTTAGCAGAAAACGAAAAATTCAGAAAGGCCCAAATCAAAGGATCGATTCAGATCATTATTATAGCCACAATTGAGAAATCCATTTCGAAAAACATCGTTTCCTCTCGCTCTCTCTCACGCACCATTCGTCGGCTTTGCCCATTCATATATATGAGCGCCTGGATCTCAGAGACTAAAGGAGCTAGAGCAACCAAACTTTCTGTCCAAACTCCTATGATACCACTTCATTACAAGTGTATTTCAAAATTTAACTACGCCCTTTTCCGCTCCCTTAAAAGATGAAAGTGTACAATAGGACAAGATAGGAAAAAACGAAAATCGAAGCATCGTAGAGAATTAACATAGTGACCAGATTCTTGAGTCTGGTTCAGATCGGATCATTATTATAGCCCCAATATTCAAATTTATTTTCAGCAGCGGTGCGAGTCGCCCCTCGCAACAAAAGAGTCATTTAGGGATGATAGCCACTACTGATTCTTTCTCTCGCTCACACACTGCTCACAAAATCTGCCTCGTGCAGTGTACGTGTGTTGAGAGAACTGATGTACATAGATGTACATAATAGGTGCAACAAATAAATGTAAAATGGAAAATCTGATAAAACATTTGAAAACTCTACATAAATCTTACCGACTGAGTACGGGTATAAAAGTAGTTTTGCGTAACGGCGACACAACACGTTCTTTCTCGTTTTTTTTACTTTAGGAAGTTGATGTGCACTGACTACACCACAGATGTGCGACCTTTGTGGGGGCGGAGGTGGGCGGATCAAAATTTTGAAACACATTTGTAGGAGAGTGATATCAGATCAGTCTGGAAAAAATATATGGGTGCTCTAGCTTTTTTAGCCTTCCAGCAATGGGAGTCCGTCTGGACGGACGAACGTAACGGACGGACGGACCTCTCAGAGACTGTAAGAGCTAGAGCAACCAAACTTTTTGTCTAGACTTCTGTGATACCAAACCAAGCAAAGTGTATTTCGCCCCGATGCCTTCCCCACAAAAGACGAAAGTCCACAAGTATCGTAGAGAATGACCATATCTACCAGATTGCCGAATTTGGTTCAGATCGTATCATTATTATAGCCACAAGTAAAGAAAACTATTTAGAAGGGAATCGTTCCCTCTCGCTCTCTCTAACTCCAGCGCGTCTGCTGTGCCCGTTCGTCCAGATTAGCGGCTAGATCTAGATAAAAGTTAGAGAAACCAAACTTTCTATCCAAATACCTGCAATATTACTCGAATCCATCTAGATGTGCGCCAAAATTGTGCCACAGAAAACGAAAATGCAGAATCATACATAAAATACCAAATCTACTACACTTCTTACAACAACACGCCGTTTTTCTCCAAATACACTGCACGAGGCAGAAAGTGTGTAATTTTGCAGATAAAAAACGAAAATTCAGTAGCGTAGCTGCTGAAAATTCATTTCATCTTGCCCAATAGTAATGGTCCGATCTGAACCAGATTCGCCAATCCGGTAGATACGGTTCTGTCAAAATTCTCTACGATTTTGCATTTTCGTGTTTTTTTATCTTTAATATTTTTGACTTGGGCAGAGTCGACGCGTTGCTGTGTGAGAATATGGCGCGAAAAAAACGAAAACGCTCCAAATGGTTTTTTCTCCATTGTGGCTACAATAATGATCCGATCCGATTTAGATTCGGTCCTTTGATAGATACGGGATTTCTCTACAGATGTGGTAGCTCTAGCTCTTTTAGTCCTCGAGCATTGGGCGACAAACAAGACGGACGGATATCGACTCGGCTATTGATGCTTATCAGGAACATATATGCTTTATGGGGTCGCAAACATTTCCTCTTATCCGTTACACACATCCACTTGTCCCACAAATAAAGTATACCCTTTTAGTCTTCGAGTACGGGTATAAAAATTGTAATTCTATGTGGCATAGCCAGACTGAAGAAATCTTGTCTCTTGGTTTTTTTTTACTTTAGGACGTTGATTTGCATTGACTGCACCATCAAGTGGCCTAGTGGAAAGATAGGTGACACCAAGCCGAAGCCTGTTACGCGCGGATCCCTGGCAGATACACAGCCGTCTTCCCGCCCAACTGACCGAGGGTCGCTGCCGCATGACGCGCGACGCGTGTACCGAACCGATGGCGAACATGCAGGAAAGATAGGTGTTAGACTAATATTCGAGGAAAATTAGGGCTAAACACAACGCTAAACATGCAAAGTTACAAAAGAATATTACTAATTACGGGAAAGGTACGTAAGTATTAGTGATCTAAGTAGAGGAAGTTAATTAGTGGTGGATAATTTATGGTAAAACGAATTATAATCCGAGCATAAGACCCGAAACGGTTCATACAAGGAATAATTCGGTCTACACAGCGGAAGGTACAAAGGAATAAAGTTTCTAGAGGATCAAATAGGAATCGTGAAGTTTATGCGGCTCAAAAGTCAGGGCTGTCGATGTCACCCATCAAGTTGTGCATAAAAATCACACCAAGCATTTTTCTACGATTAAGATAAGGATAGAAGGTTTATTAAGAGCAATTTACGTAAATCGTAAGATTCCAGTCTAACACCTTCATCCCAGTTGAGGCCACGCAGAGCAACAAGTAAAAAGATTTTCTTGACTGATTCTATACGGTCTTGGTGTATTTTGTACTGAGGGGTACCATACACAAAAAGACGAAAATACTCTTAAATCGGACGAACAAGCGAAATATAGAGAGTCTTCGTTATATAGGGGTCGGCAAATTCTTTTGACCACCTCTTTATAAACCCAAGCACTTCCATGGGTTTATTTACGATGGTAGAAATCTGTTTAGAAAACTTTTAAACTTTTTATTTACCAATTAACACCAATATCATCAACCAGGGTAATTCTCGCAAAGAGAACTACCGCAGAGGGTGTAAGGAACCAACAATAAAATGGAGCGGTGAAATGTCATTACTTTACATTTCGAGGCATTCAGGTGTAAAATATTTGCACAAAAATGACTGAAAGTTTTGAGATCGGATTGCAAGCGAGAGTGAAATGAAATGTTCTTATACTGGACACAGGGTTTAGCATCATCCGCATACATGAGTTCTCGAGAGTTTGAACAAGTGAAAACAAGGAAAGAGCCAAGAGGACTCTTTGAGACCTAGAGCAAAGGTAGCTGGAAATTCATTTCAAAAGATTGGGCGGAAACCCTAAAATGTCAAGTTTTTTGTGCTAGGAGGGAATGGTTTTCAGAGTCTAATGCTTTACTGAAATCGGTGTAAATGACATCCGTCTGCATGTTTCCTTGGAAGCCTTTAATTATAAAAGAGGTAAATTTGTAATTGTTGATCGTCGCCTTATAAATCCGTGCTGAGCTGGAGATATAAGTGATTTTCAGAGATGTAGGTAGTGCAGGGATAAAATTTTCTCAAACATTTTAGGAATAGCGGATAATTTCGATATACCTCTATAATTCATTGCTTCAGACTTACTAGCTTTCCTATGGATAGGAATAATAAACGATTCCTTCCAGATTGGGGGGGGAAACATAAAGAAGTTAATGGATAGGGTGAATTGGCACAGTACCTGAGTAAACAGCCGGGGACTCCGTCAGGACCTGGTGAAAACACCGGCTTAACTAGTTGAAGATTATGAAGTAGTGCAGTGAGCTTTCATTTAACAAGGGGCTGAAAATGCCGTTCGATTAAGGTAAACTGTATGGATACGGCTGACCAGAGTAGCTTTCATGGGAATACGTTGTTTGGGCAAAAAGATCGGCCTGATCATTGTTTTCCGACGAATTATAAAATGATTGCGAGGATGGATGTGCGGACGTTTTAGCCTTACTGTTTACGAAGCTGCAAAACAGTTTAGGGTCCTGAAAAAAGCGTTTCCGTCATCGAGATAGGTAATTTGTATAGCTTTGAGCGTTTAGAATGTTAAAGTTTGACCGAGCTATTACATAGCTGATCGTCCAGAATTTAGAAAAATTATTGAAATTTTTTATAAATCTTGATTTTTTGTTTTTTAGACTGGATAGTTCTTTGGTAAACCAAATATCCCAGATCTAATCGCGCAAAAAATATGGGACACAAGAATCAAAGAGTGTGTCAAGTACATTGTAAACGAGAAAGAACGTACGGAGTCCATACGTAATCACAGTACACATGTGATTTATGTGGAATTTTGAAATTTTTAATGTACATTTTACATTATTTTTGCTATATCTGTCATCTACATCACTTCTCACAACATCACACGTACACTGCACGATGCAGAATGTGTGAGCAGTGTGTGAGCGAGAGAGAGAATCTGTAGCGTCTGTCATCCCTATAATTGACTTTTGTATCCAAATACGGGGAAATCGCTGTTGAAAATTCCGTTAATAAATTTCATCAATGGCTACAATTATTATCCGATCTGAACCAAATTCGGCAATCTGGTAGAACTATGGTCATATCTCTACGATAAAAGTGTAAACTTTCGTCTTTTTCACCCCGCCCCAGGGATCGAAAGGCGAAATACAATTTGCTTGGTTTGGTATCACAGAAGTCTAGACAAAAAGTTTGGTTGCTCTAGCTCTTACAGTCTCTGAGACGTCCGTCCGTCCGTTACGTCAGTCCGTCCGTCTAGTTTGACTCCCATATTTATTTTTTCCAGACTGATCTGATATCAGACTCCTACAAATGTGTTTCAAAATGTCAATCCGCCCACCTCCGCCCCCACAAAGGCCCCCACAAAGGTCGCACATCTGTGGTGCAGTCATTGCACATCAACGTCCTAAAGTAAAAAACGATCGTGTTGCGTCGCCGTCACGCAAAACTGATGAAAATACCCGTACTCAGTCGGTATGACATTATGTGGAATATTCAAATGGTCCGTATTATCAGATTTTAGATTTTAAAATTTTTTTTATAAAATATTTTCTGTCATCTAAATCGACATCTACATCAGTTCTCACAACAACACACGTACACTGCACGAGGCACAGCGAGTGAGCGTGATTGTGAGAGATCCAGGCGTTCATCTAGACGAATAACCCTAATAAATGACGCGTTGCGCTGCAAGAGGGCGAGAAGGAAATAAAATAGCCAAAAATGGTTTTGGATCATTGTGGCTAAAATAATTATCCGATCCGAATTAAATTTGAGCCTTTGGTAGATACGGCCATTCTCTATGATTCTGCATTTTCGTTTTCTCTTATCTTTAAAATTGTGGACGCCACAAGTGTACGCCCTTTGTGAATCTGCGGAAGGAGCGGGGAGAAATTTTTGAAATACATTTCTTGGATTGAGATATCACATCAGTCTGGAAACGCGTTTTTGGTTGCTCTAGCTCTTTTAGTCTCCGAGCAAATGGGCGACAAACAAGACGGACGGATATCGACTCGGCTATTGATGCTGATCAGGATATGATATATATACTGATATGGGGTCGCAAACGTTTCCTTCTCTCCGTTACACACATCCACTTGTCCCACAAATACAATATACCCTTTTACTCTTCGAGTACGGGTATAAAAATGTAGAATGTAAAAATTCTCATAAATCACATATTTACTGACTGAGTACGGGTATAAAAATAGTGTCGCATTAACGTAGTGTCCATTTCCGTCTTCAACCTTTCTGTGTTAATAGACAAGTCATCATTGACTCGTATTTGTTAAAATAAATGGAGACTACGCGCTGCACATTGATTGATTTGATTTTATAGGTTATACGTCAGTGTCGAGAACCACGCTTTTCGCGATATGGCGATCGGAACCAAAAAACGAAAAATGGTAATATGGTCGAATCTGATGTTTTTCATTTTTAAACTTTCTATCTTCAAAAGTGTTTTTTAGTAAAAAAGGGCGAATGTGTATAACGGAGCGAAGGAAACGTTTGCGACGCCATAACGTATATATATTCTTGATCAGCATCAATAGTTGAGTCGATATAGATTTTGTGTCCGTTTGTCCGTCTTGTTTGTCGCATAGTACTTTCAGAGACTATAAGAGCTAAAGAACCAAAGTTTGTATCACACTAGATATGGGCTGTACAATTCTGTATTTTCGAATTTCGAAAAAGCGTCAGCTTTGATCGTTCGTCTATTTTGTCGATTAGTACTCAGACACGTCAGATATCGCGTCAATACAAGTGTATTTGAAAATTTTGATCCACCCCACAACACACGAAAGTCCACAATGTTGAAGATAGATGAAAACGAAAAATGCAGTATCGTAGAGAATTACTGTTTTTACCAGACTGTCGAATCTGGTTCAGATCGCATCATTATTATAGACACAATAAGAGGCATTCCCTCTTGCTCTCTCTCACACTCCAGCGCGTCTGCTGTGCCCGTTTGTCCAAATTAGCGGCTGCGATCTAGATAAAAAAAACAGAGAAACCAAACTTTCTATCCAAATACCTGAAATATCACTCTAGAATTCATCTAGATGAGCGCCTGGATCTCAGAGACTTAAAGAGCTAGAGAAATCAATTTTTGTGTCAAAACTCCTGTGATATCACTTCAATAAAAGTGTATTTCAAAATTCTATCACCCCGCCCCCACAAAAGACGAAAGGATCCATAATTTTCTTCGATAAAAACACGAAAATTCAGTATCGTAGAGAATGAGCATATCTACCAGATTTTTTCCGAATCTTTGTTCAGATCGGATCTTAGAGATAGCCACAATGATGAAATGCATTTTCTGTCAAAACTCCTGTGATACCAAATCAAGACAAGTGTATTTCAAAATTTCGCCCCGACCCCTTACGCCCCCACAAAAGACGAAAGTCCACAATTTTGAAGATAGAAAAAAACGAAAACGAAAAATGACCATATTGCCTTGCCGAACCGATCCGATCTGGTTCAGATCGAGTCATTATTGTAGCCACAATGATGAAATGAATTTTCTCCAACCTCCAACGTTTCAGCCGTGCAGTGTTGTTGTGAAAAGTGGTGTAGATCTAGATGACAGATGCAGGAAAAAATTTAAAAAATTATAAAATATTTTTAAATTCCACATAAATTACTTCTACGGGTATACTGACTGAACAGCCACACAACACGTCCCTTCTCGTTTATTTTTTGCTGCTGGTGTTGTCAAATCGCCGAACAATTCTATATACATATGTATGTATGTATGTCGACTTGGTGCAGAAAAACTAAAATAGCAAACCAAGCTTTGGAGTGCGACTTTGGTGCTTTAATTGTAATGTGTCCACCATAATCGTTCGTTCGTAGTGACCAGACGTGTTTTTTATACCCGTACTCGAAGAGTAAAAGGGTATATTGTGTATGTGGTAAAAGTGGATGAGTTCATTTTACCAGACTTTCGAATCTGGTTCAGATCGTATCATTATTATAGCCACAATAAAGAAAACTATTTAGAAGGCCATCGTTCCCTCTCGCTCTCTCGAACACTCCAGCGCGTTTGCTATGCCCGTTCGTCCAGATTAGCGGCTAGATCTAAATAAAAGTTAGAGAAACCAAACTTTCTATCCAAATATCGACTCGGCTATTGATGCTGATCAGGATATGATATATATACTGATATGGGGTCGCAAACGTTTCCTTCTCTCCGTTAACACAAATCCACTTGTCCCATAAATACAATATACCCTTTTACTCTTCGAGTACGGGTATAAAATTTTAGAATGTAAAAATTCCTCATAAATCACATATTTACTGACTGAGTACGGGTATAAAAATAGTGTCGCATTAACGTAGTGTCCAAATTTTCGTCTTCAACCTTTCTGTGTTAATAGACAAGTCATCATTGACTCGTATTTGTTAAAATAAAATGGAGACTACGCGCTGCACATTGATTGATTTGATTTTATAGGTTATACGTCAGTGTCGAGAACCACGCTTTTCGCGATATGGCGCACGGAAACTGAGCAAAAAACGAAAATGAAAGATGCTGCTCCAAATTTTTCACCCGAACTCGAAGAGCCATTTGTTTTTGTATTTGTAGTAAAAGTGGATGTGATAACGGAGCGAAGAAACGTTTTATTTTTTTAAAACTTCTATTCTTTTTCAATAGTTGTAATCGATATAGGTATGTCCGTTTTTTAGTCTTGTTTGTCGCATTGTACGACAAACAAGACGGACGGATATCGACTCGGCTATTGATGCTAAAAGTTTGTATCATATTGCTTTATGGGGTTTTCAACATTTCCTTCTCGTCAGTTACACACATCCACTTGTCCCAAAAATAAAATATACCCTTTGTAGTCTTCGAAAATACGGGTATAAAAAAATTTAGATCTATGTGGCATAGCCAGATGAACGAAAATTGTCCTTGGTTTTTTTTAAAAATTTTCAGATCGCATTAGTTGAAAAATACAAAAATTTTCTCATCCATCAAGTGGTCCAGTTTTAAAAATAGGTCACCAATCTGAAGCCTGTTACGCATCAAACTTTTATAGACAGCAAATAAAACTGAACTTCTTGGGATTCTGCCGCATGACCGAGACGCGTCTGCGATTCGAACCGATCGCGATTTTGTCCAAATTGTGTTCATCACTAATATTCGATAAAAAAAAAGAAACACAAACTTTCTACATCCAAATTTTTGAAAATATCACTTAATTACATCGGGAAGATGAGCGCCTGATTCAGTGATTTAAAGAGCTATTAGCAATGAAATTTTTGTCATAATTTATGTGATAAAATCAATAAAAGTGTATTTCAAATTTCGACCCGAAACGGTTCATACAAAAAGACGAAAAGTCCAATTTTGAAGATAAAAACAAAATTAAATTCAGTATTCTAGAGAATGAGATCAAATCCGAATTCCAGAATCGTGAAGTTTATGATCGGCTGCATTTTCTGTCAAAACTCAGGGTGATACCGATGTCAAAGACAAAATTAGTAATTTCAAAATTTCGCATTGAGCATTTTTCGACGATTAAGTAAAAAATAGAAGGTTTATTATAGAGCAATTTTACGTATACGAAAAACGTAAACAGTCTAACTTCTTCATCCCAGTTTTGCCGAACAGATCAACAAGTAAAAACTTTTTTGGACACCAATATACGGTCTTGTACTTTCGAGGGGCACCATACAAAGAATAAAATCTAAAAATCGGACGAACAAGCGAAATGACAAATGTTATATAGTATCGAAAATTATTTTGATTTAAATTGACCATTTCTCTTAAAATTTCAAGCATGGTTCCATTGAACAGTTTATTTAAAAAATGTCCCTGGTTGAAATTTTTTGTTCAGAAAACTTTTGCTTAATCGAATTATTTTATATACATATGTATCAACCAGGGTAATTCTTCAGAAAAACATAAAATATCCGAATCTTGTTTACCGCATTGTTGGACTATGCGATTTGAAACGTTAATTGTAATGAAATGTCATTATTTTAATTTCGAAAAACCATTCAGGTGTAACCATATTTTTTTATCAACATCGTACTCAAAAATTATTGAGATTTTGATTGTGTTTGTGGTGAAATGAAATGTTCTTATACTGGACACAGAGTTTAGCAATTAAAGTTCATCCGCATCATTTTATGTACTCGATAAAAAAACAATTTAGAAGACAATCGATTTTTTGAAGAGGTCTCAGACGCGTTTGATCCCGTTCGTCCAAAGGTAGCGGAAAGATTTCAAAAGAAAGTGAAAAACCAAACTTTCTATCCAAATATCGAAAAATTTTTTTTGATCAGGATATGAATGGTTTACGCCATATGAGGTCTAAAACGTTTACTGAAATCGGTGTAAATGACATCCGTCTGCATGTTTCCTTGGAATTTCATTTAATTATAAAACGGGTAAATTTGTAATTGTTGAACGTCGCCTCATAAATCCGTGCTTTTAGTGGAGATATAAGTGATTTTCAGAGATACTGGTAGTGATACGCGGAATTCGTGTTTTCCATTTCAAAATTTTGGACTTTCGATAATTTGATATACACTTCAAATTGACAACACTTACTATTTGGTCAGAAAGATTGATTGCTGAGAATAGGCGTTCATCTAGACGAATCCAAAATTGGTGGGGTGAACACTCCAGTGAAAGGAAAGATGCTTGGCCAAATACCTTCTCCATTGTGGCCGGGGAAATTAAAAATCCGATTTAAATACCTTTGATATATAAAATGGATTTCATTATGGTTAAAGTGCAGTTTTTTTTTTAACAAATCTCTGAAAATGCCGTTCGCCAAAGATGTAAACAAACGTTGGATACGGCACGACCATAGACGAAAGGTATAATAATTTTGAAATACGTTTTAGGATTGAGATAGAACATCAGTCTGGAAACAAATTTGGTAATTCGTTCGTCTCAAAAGGCTTAATCTTCGAATAAAATTTGACAAACAAACGGACGGAAATATCGACTCGGCTATTGATGCTGATCAGGATATGATATATATACTGATATGGGGTCGCAAACGTTTCCTTCTCTCCGTTACACACATCCACTTGTCCCACAAATACAATATACCCTTTTACTCTTCGAGTACGGGTATAAAAATGTAGAATGTAAAAATTCCTCATAAATCACATATTTTTACTGACTGAGTACGGGTATAAAAATAGTGTCGCATTAACGTAGTGTCCATTTCCGTCTTCAACCTTTCTGTGTTAATAGACAAGTCATCATTGACTCGTATTTGTTAAAATAAATGGAGACTACGCGCTGCACATTGATTGATTTGATTTTATAGGTTATACGTCAGTGTCGAGAACCACGCTTTTCGCGATATGGCGCACGGAATCTGAGCAAAAAACGAATATGTAAGCGATGCGAATCCATGTTTTTGTAGTAAAAGTGGATGTGTATAACGTTGATTTGTAGTAAAAGTGATGTGTATAAACGTTTGCGACGCCATAACGTATATATATTCTTGATCAGCATCAATAGTTGAGTCGATATAGCCATGTCCGTTTGTCCGTCTTGTTTGTCGCATAGTACTCAGAGACTATAAGAGCTAAAGCAACCAAAGTTTGTATCACACTGCTACAACTGTATTTTCGAATTTCGAAAAAGCGTCAGCTTTGATCGTTCGTCTATTTTGTCGATTAGTACTCAGACACGTCAGATATCGCGTCAATACAAGTGTATTTGAAAATTTTGATCCACCCCACAACACACGAAAGTCCACAATTTTGAAGATAGATGAAAACGAAAATGCAGTATCGTAGAGAATTATTGTTTTTTACCAGACTGTCGAATCTGGTTCAGATCGCATCATTATTATAGACACAATAAAACTAGGCATTTCCCTCTTGCTCTCTCTCACACTCCAGAGCGTCTGCTGTGCCCGTTTGTCCAAATTAATGGATACATCTATTATCCGATCTCTTAGAGAAACCAAACTTTCTATCCAAATACCTGAAATATCACTTCTATTCTTCTAGATTTTGCGCCTTTCGTCTCAGATCTTAAAAGTGCTACACAGGAATCAATTTTTTTGTCCAAACGTTCCTGTGATAAGTCGACGCGTTGCTGTGTGAATAAAAGTGTATTTTCTCCAAATGGTTTTCTCCATTGTGGCTAAAAAGAATTATCTGATCCGATTTAGATCCGGGCCTTTTGAAGATAAAAAATGGTTCTGCATTTTTCGTATTGTAGAGAATTTAAAATTGTGGAATTCCACAGATGTCGCCCTCAGCGGAACACTCCAGGGGTGAAATTTTGAAATGCCCGTTCGTCCAGATTAGTCTGGAAACTAGATCTAAATAAAAGTTTCGAGCATTGGGCGACAAACAAGACGGACGGATATCGACTCGGCTATTGATGCTGATCAGGATATGATATATATACTGATATGGGGTCGCAAACGTTTCCTTCTCTCCGTTACACACATCCACTTGTCCCACAAATACAATATACCCTTTTACTCTTCGAGTACGGGTATAAAAATGTAGAATGTAAAAATTCCTCATAAATCACATATTTACTGACTGAGTACGGGTATAAAAATAGTGTCGCATTAACGTAGTGTCCATTTCCGTCTTCAACCTTTCTGTGTTAATAGACAAGTCATCATTGACTCGTATTTGTTAAAATAAATGGAGACTACGCGCTGCACATTGATTGATTTGATTTTATAGGTTATACGTCAGTGTCGAGAACCACGCTTTTCGCGATATGGCGCACGGAAACTGAGCAAAAACGAAAATGTAAGCGATGCGAATCCATGTTTTTCACCCGAACTCGAAGAGCAAAAGGTTGTATTGTATTTGTAGTAAAAGTGGATGTGTATAACGGAGCGAAGGAAACGTTTGCGACGCCATAACGTATATATATTCTTGATCAGCATCAATAGTTGAGTCGATATAGCCATGTCCGTTTGTCCGTCTTGTTTGTCGCATAGTACTCAGAGACTATAAGAGCTAAAAAACAACCAAAAAACTTTGTATCACACTGCTACAACTGTATTTTCGAATTTCGAAAAAGCGTCAGCTTTGATCGTTCGTCTATTTTGTCGATTAGTACTCAGACACGTCAGATATCGCGTCAATACAAGTGTATTTGAAAATTTTGATCCACCCACAACAAAACGAAACAATCCACAATTTTGAAGATAGATGAAAACGAAAAATGCAGTATCGTAGATTTACTGTTTTACCAGACTGTCGAATCTGGTTCAGATCGCATCATTATTATAGAACAATAATTAAATGCATTTCCTCTTGCTCTCTCTCACACTCCAGCGCGTCTGCTGTGCCCGTTTGTCCAAATTAGCTGCTGAATCTTCATTTTATAGAGAAACCAAACTTTCTATCCAAATACCTGAAATATCGCTCAAATTCATCTAGATGAGCGCCTGGATCTCAGAGACTTAAAGAGCTAGAGAAAATCAATTTTTCTGTCAAAACACTGTGATAAAAAGTCAATAAAAGTGTATTTCAAAATTCCACCCGTTCACTAAAGACGAAAGTCCATAATTTTGAAGATAAAAAAACACGAAAATTCAGTATCGTAAAGTGACGCGTTGCTGATTCCCGAATCTGGTTCAGATCGGATCATTATTATAGCAAATGGTGAAATGCATTGTCTGTCAAAATCCTGTGATCCAAATCCGATTTAGATTCGGGCCTTTCGCCCCGACCCTGTTACGCGCTGATTTTCGCTTCGTTATTTTGAAAATTGTGGAAACGAAAACGAAAAATGTCGCCCCTTTTGCCTTGCCGAACCGATCCGATCTGGTTCGATCGAAATTTTGAAATACAATTGATGAAATGAGTTATCACCTCACTTTCAATGAGTGTTGTTTTGGTAAACACAAACGCTTTTTACATGCGACAAATTGGGCGACAAACAAGACGGACGGAAAGGTATAAAAATTAGTGATTTAATAGGAAATGAATTATGGTGATATGGGGTCGCAAACGTTTCCTTATAATCCGTTACACACATCCACTTGTCCCATAAAAGGAATAACCCTTTTAATCTTCGTCGTATCGGGTATAAAAATATATAGAATGTAAAAATTCATAAATCAAATAGGAACTGACTGAGTATGACGGGTATAAAAATAGTGTCGCATTAACGTTCAAGTCCATTTCCGCCTTCAACCTTTCTGTGTTAAACATAAAAGTCAATCATATTGTCGTATTTGTTAAAATGAGTAAATGGAGACTACGCGCTGCACATTCGATTATGATTTGACTTTATAGGTTATACGTCAGTGTCGTCGAACCACGCTTCGCGATATAAGCACGGAATCTTTTAGCCTTCAGTTCGAATAACGTAAACTGTAATCCATGATTTTTGGCGAATCAGAATAAAAAGCGAAGGAAATACGTTGTTTGGGCCAAATAAATCGGCCTGATCATTGTTTGCCGATCGGATTTGAAAATGATTGCGGGTATGGGGGTCGCAAACGTTTCCTTCTCTCCGTTACACACATCCACTTGATGTGCGGACGTTTTAGGCTTACGGGTATAAAAATTACGAAACTGATTTGAATCAGTTTAGGGTCCTGAAAAATTTCCTGCATCGAGATAGGTAATTTGTATTGTTTGAGCGTTTAGTAAATGGATGTGTATAACGGAGCGAAGGAAACGTTTGCGACGCCATAACGTATATATATTCTTGATCAGCATCAATGATTGAGTCGATATAGACTGTCCGTTTGTCCGTCTTGTTTGTCGCATAGTACTCAGAGACTATAAGAGCTAAAGCAACCAAAATTTGTATCACACTGCTACAACTGTATTTTCGAATTTCGAAAAACGTCAGCTTTGATCGTTCGTCTATTTTGTCGATTAGTACTCAGACACGTCAGATATCGCGTCAATATACATTTTTGAAAATTTTTGATCCATCCCACAACACACGAAAAGTCCACAATGTTGAAGATAGATGAAAACGAAAAATGCAGTATCGTAGAGAATTAGCAGTGTTTTTACCAGACTGTCGAATCTGGTTCAGATCGCATAATTATTATAGACACAATAAGAGGCATTCCCTCTTGGGAAACACTCCAGAAAATCTGCTGTGCCCGTTTGTCCAAATTATGGCTACTAGATCTAGATAAAAGATTAAAAACCAAACTTTCGTCTATCCAAATACCTGAAATATCACTCGAATTCATCTAGATGAGCGCCTGGATCTTTTGTGGACTTAAAGAGCTAGAGAAATTTTTTTCTGTTGTCTTCCTGTTTGATATCACTTCAATAAAAGTGTATTTCAAAATTTCACCCCGCCCCCACAAAAGACGAAAGTCCATAATTTTGAAGATAAAAAAACACGAAAATTCAGTATCGTAGAGAATGAGCATATCTACCAGACTGATTGTGGGGGCTGGTTCAGATCGGATTTTTATTATTATAAAAGACAATGAGAAACCAAATTTTCTGTCCAAAACTCCTGTGATACCAAATCAAGACAAGTGTATTTCAAAATTTCGCTACCTCGACCCCTTTACGCCCCCACAAAAAAGACGAAAGTCCACAACTTTTGAAGATAGAAAAAAAATTTCGAACGAAAAATGACCATATTGCCTTATATAACCGATCCGATCTGGTTCAGATCGGATCATTTTTTGTAGCCACAATGATGAAATGAATTTTCTCCAAAAATGTAACGTTTCAGCCGTGCAGTGTTGTTGTGAAAAGTGGTGTGGATCTAGATGACAGATGCAGGAAAAAAATTTAAAAAAAATAAAAAAATATTTTTAAATTCCACATATATCATTACTTCTAAATGGTATATTGAAAGTCGAACATAACAGCATGGCGACCGTTCTCCGTTTATTTTTTGCTGCTGGTACTGTTGTCAATATCGCCGAACAATTCTATATACATATGTATGTATGTATTTATATGTCGACTTGGTGCAGAAAAACTAAAATAGCAAACCAAGCTTTGGAGTTCGTCTTTTTTGTTTATTAGTAATGTGTCCACCATAATCGTTCGTTCGTAGAGACCAGACGTGTTTTTTTTATACCCGTACTCGAACAGTAAAAAAGGTATATTGTTGAAGTGGTAAAAGTGGATGAGTTCATTTTACCAGACTGTCGAATCTGGTTCAGATCTCATCATTATTATAGCCACAATAAATAAAACTATTAGAAGGGCATCGTTCCCTCTTGCTCTCTCTCACACTCCAGAGCGTCTGCTGTGCCCGTTCGTCCAGATTAGCGGCTAGATCTAAATAAAAGTTAGAGAAACCAAAATTTCTATCCAAATATCGATATATTCATGCTGATCAGGATATATTTCAAAATTGAAATATGGGGTCGCGTCAAAATTTCCTTTTCGTCGTTACAAATGCACTTGTCCCACAAATACAATATACCCTTTTTACTACAGGAATACGGGTATAAAAATGTGATTTTTGATCCAGGCGTTCATAAATCACGAATGGGCAAACTGGTACGGCTGTGTGAAAAAGAGAGAAAAGAAGCTTAGTGCTCCAAAATCCGTTTTCAACCCCAATAGTAATGGACCGTTCTCATTGAATCAATTTGTTAAAATAAATAGACTGACGGTCATTTAATTCCGATTTTGAAATTTATTTTTATCTGTCAAACCACGCTTTTGCGATATCGCGTTGCTGTGCAAAAGAGAGAGAACAGTTTTCCCCGCTGAACCACGCCACGAATTGTGGCATCAATTTGATCCGATAAAAAAAAATTAAATTCGAGTAGATACAGGTTTTTTCTATTTGAACATTGAGATTTCGTTTGCTGTCTGTCAAACAAATCTTGGTAGCTCTAAATCTTTTAGTCTTCGAGCATTGGGCGACAAACAAGACGGACGGATATCGACTCGGCTATTGATGCTGATCAGGATATGATATATATACTGATATGGGGTCGCAAACGTTTCCTTCTCTCCGTTACACACATCCACTTGTCCCACAAATACAATATACCCTTTTAGTCTTCGAGTACGGGTATAAAAAATGTAGAATGTAAAAAATTCCTCATAAATCATATATTTACTGACTGAGTACGGGTATAAAAGTTTTTGTCGCATTAACGTAGTGTCCAATTTCCGTCTTCAACCTTTCTGTGTTAATAGACAAGTCAAGCCATTGACTCGTATTTGTTAAAATAAATGGAGACTACGCGCTGCACATTGATTGATTTGATTTTATAGGTTATACGTCAGTGTCGAGAACCACGCTTTTCGCGATATGGCGCACCGAATCGCGAGCAAAAACGAATATGTAGGTGATGCGAATCCATGTTTTTGTAGTAAAAGTAAATGTGTATAAAAAGCAACGCTAAAAATGGTTTGCGACGCAAAAAATATTATATATTTTGATCAGCTGTAATAGTTGAGTCGATATAGATGTCCGTTTGTCCGTCTTGTTTGTCGCATGGTAAAACGAATTATAATCTATATAAGAGCCGAAACGGTTCATACAAAATAATTCACTGCTCTAACTGATATTTTCGAATTTATAAAAAAATAAAGTTTTCTCGTTCGTCTAATTTGTCGATTTATCGCTCAGACACGTCAGATATCGCGTCAATACAAAAGTGTATTTGAAAATTTTGATCCACCCCACACACATTAAAAATAAATGTTGAAGATAGATGAAAACGAAAAATGCAGTATCGTAGAGAATTTACCAGACTGTCGAATCTGGTTCAGATCGCATCATTATTATAGACACCGGCTTAGAGGCATTGAAGATTGCTCTCTCTTACAACTGCAGTGCGTCTGCTTTAACGTTTGTCCAAATTAGTTCGATCTAGATAAAAGTATAGAGAAACCAAACTTTCTATCCAAATATCTGAAATATCACTTTGAATTCATCTAGATGGCCGATCATTGATCTCAAAGAATTAAAAAGCTATAGAAATCAATGGATGTGTCAAAACTTTTAGGATTACTGTTTAAAAGAAGCTTCAAAACAGTTTAGGGTCCCCAAAAAAGACGCGTTTCCATCATTTTGAGATAAAAAATTTGTATTCAGTATCGCATTGAGCGTTTAGAATCTGGTAAAAGTTTGACCGAGCTATTATATAAATAAAAATTCTGTCAGAACCTAAAAAAACTTTATTGCAATTTTTATAAATCTTGATTTTCCAGATTTAGACTGGATAGTTCTTTGGTAAAACCAGGGGCTTTCCAGATCTTTCTCCAAAAATATTGGACACAAACGAATCAAAATGTGTCAAGATACATTTAAACGAGAAAGAACAACGCAAATCGTCCAGACGTCAATCTCATTATTACACACAATGATTTATGTGGAATTTTGAAATTTTTCGCAACAGCCGTTTACATTATTTTTGATATATCTGTCATCAGGAAAAACTTTCAAAAATTCACAAATACACTGCACGAATTCCATGTGTGCAGTGTGTGTTAGCGTAGAGAGAATCTGTAGCGTCTATCACAAATTTATAATTGACTTACGCTTTGCTGAGGGGGTTTGTCAAAATCGCTGTTGAAAATTCCGTTAATCAATTTCATCAATGGATACAATTATTATCCGATCTAAACCAAATTCGGCAATCTGCTAGATATGATCATTCTCTACGATTTTGCATTTTCGTGTTTTTCTATCTTCAATATTTTTGACTCGGGCAGAGTCGACGCATTGCTGTTGTGAAGAGCGAGAAGGAAAGATGCTGCTCCAAATGGTTTTTCATTTTCTTGTGGCTTCAATAATGATCCGATCCGATTTAGATTCGGTCCTTTGAAGATACATTTCTCTATGGTTCTGCATTTTCGTTTGCCGTTAAATTTGGTAGCTCTAGCTCTTTTAGTCTTCGAAAAGTTTGGGCGACAAACAAGACGGACGGATATCGACTCGGCTATTGATGCTGATCAGGAATATATTTATTTATGGGGTCGCAAACATTTTCTTCTCTCCGTTACAAACATCCACTTGTCCCACAAATACAATATACCCTTTTAGTCTTCGAGTGCGGGTATAAAAATTTGAATTCTATATGGCAGATTCCAGAAATCACAAATTTTGTCTCTGAGTTTTTTTAAAAAAATTAGGACGTTGATCGCATTAAATGACTGTCCCATCAAGTGGTCCAGTCTGAAAAATAGGTGACACCAATCATTGAAGCCTGTTACGCGCGGAAATAAATGCAGACTACATTAGCGTCTTCCCGCACAATTGACCGAGGGTCGCTGCCGCATGTTATACGTGAAAAGTCGAGAACCAAACTTTTCGCGAACATGCACGGAAAGATAGGTGTTAGACCATGATTCGAGGAAAATTTCTGTCAAAACTCAACGCTAAACATGCAAAGTTACAAAAGAATATTACTAATTACGGGAAAGGAATGTATGTAAATTTGATAATTTTGTAGATATAAAAGTGAATTAGAATTCATGGATAATTTATGGTAAAACGAATTATAATCCGTTTAAGACCCTAAACGGTTGTTCGTCCAGAATAATTCGGTCTACAAAAAGGTACAAAGGAATAAACTTTCTAGATCGAAAAAATAGGAATCGTGAAGTTTATGCTGATCAACATATCAGGGCTAATCGATATGGGGTCCAAACAAGTTTGCCTTCTAAAAATTACACACAAGCATTTTTCTACGATTAAATACAATATAGAAGGTTTATTAAGAGAGTACGGGTATAAAAAAAATGTAAGAATGTAAAAATCTCACATAAATCACATATTTACTGACGCAGTACAACAAGTAAAAAGTGTTTCTGGACGTATGTCCATTTCCGTCTTCAACCTTTTTTGTACTTAAGGGACCATACATCAAAGTTGACCCGTATTTGTTAAAATAAATGGAGACTAACAAGCTGCATATTGATTGAGTTTGATTTTATAGGTTATACGTTAAATTCGAGAACCACGCTTTTCTTTATATGGCGCACGGAACTTCCATGGGTTTAATTTAAGATGGTTGAAATCCATTCAGAAAAGACGTAAAAAGGGGATTTTTTAGAACGGATCAACCAGGGTAATTCTCGCGAGAGAACTACCGCAGTATATATATTCTTGATCAGCAACAATAGTTGGAGCGATATATGTCATTCCGTTTGTCCGTTTGTTTGTCGCATATTCAGAGACTATAACATAAAAGCAACCAAACCATGACTGAACACTTATTGAGAACTGTATTTCAATTTCGAAAATAGAAAAAATGTTTTATCGTTCGTGGACATTTTGTCGATTTAGTATCTCCGACACGAGTCAGATATTGAACAATCAAGACAAATGAATGTTTTTGAAGAATTTTGATCCAGACCCACAACAAAAAAGTAAGTCCAAAATCATTTCAAAGATAGATGAAAACGAAAAATGTCAAGTTTTTTAGAAATTACTGTTTTACCAGACTGTCGAATCTGGTTCAAATCGGTGTAAATGACATCCGTCTGCATGTTTCCCTTGGAAGCCTTTCTCTCATAAAATTCAAATTTGTAATTGTTGATCGTCGCCTTATAAATCCGTGCTGAGCTGGAGCTGGAGCCATCAATGGCTACAATTATTATCCGATCCAAACCAAATTCGTCAATCCAATATGGTCAAATATCACTACGATACTCATCTAGATGAAAGGGTATTTCCTGGATCTCAGAAAACTCGGGGCTAAATTTTGAAATACAATTTTTTGGTTCAAAACATCAGTGATATCTAGAAAATAAAATTTGGTTGTCTATTTTAAAGTCTCACCGTCCGTCCGTCCAAAAAGACGTCAGTCCATCCGTTAGTTTGAGATAAAAACACGAAAATATCTTCAAGATAGAGAATGCCACAAATTTGCGCTCCAAATTCCCGGGCGGGTTCAGGCTGATCGGATATTATAGACTACAATGATGAAATGCATTTTCTGTCAAACTCCTGTGATACCAAATCAAGACAAGTGTATTTCAAAATTTCGCCCCGACCCCTTACGCCCCCACAAAAGACGAAAGTCCACAACTTTGAAGATAGAAAAAAACGAAAACGAAAAACCGTTTGCCGAACCGATCCGATCTGGTTCAGATCGGATCATTATTGTAGCCACAATGATGAAATGAATTTTCACCAGCCTCCAACCTTTCAGCCGTGCAGTGTTTTTGTGAAAAGTGATGTGGATCTAGATGACAGATGCAGGAAAAAATTTAAAATGTAAAAAATTATAAAATATTTTTAAATTCCACATAAACTTTTGTACTAAAAAGTACGGGTATAAAAGTAGTGAACAAACACACACAACACGGACCTTCTTGTTTATTTTATGCTGCTGGGTGTTGTCAACTCGCCGAACCATTCTATATACATATGTATGTATGTATTTATGAGACTTGGTGCAGAAAAACTTAAATAGCAAACCAAGCTTTGGAATTGCGACTTTGGTGCTTTATGTATTTTGTCCACCATAATCGTTCGTTCGTAGAGACCAGACGTGTTTTTTTTTATACCCGTACTCGAACAGTAAAAATGGTATATTGTGTATGTGGTAAAAGTGGATGAGTTCATTTTACCAGACTTTCGAATCTGGTTCAGATCGTATCATTATTATAGCCACAATAAAATAATTTAGAAGGCCATCGTTCCCTCTCGCTCTCTCTAACACTCCAGCGCGTCTGCTATGCCCGTTCGTCCAGATTAGCGGCTAGATCTAGATAAAAGTTAGAGAAACCAAACTTTCTATCCAAATACCTCAATATCACTCAAATTCATCTTCAAAATTGTACCACGTAAGAAATTGTGCCACAGAAAACGAGAAATGCAGAATCATACATAAAGCCCATATCTACTACACTTCTTACAACAACACGCCGTTTTGATCTCCACGTACACTGCACGAGGCAGAGTGTGTGAGCAGAAGAGAGCGGGTAGAGAGAATCAGTAGCTAGCTGCTGAAAATTCATTTCATCTTGCCCAATAGTAATGGTCCGATCTGAACCAGATTCGCCAATCCGGTAGAAATGGTCATTCTCTCCGATTTTGCATTTTTTCGTGTTTTCTATCTTCAATATTTTTGACTTGGGCAGAGTCGACGCGTTGCTGTGTGAGAAAAGCGAAGGAAAGATGCTGCAAAATGGTTTTCTCCATTGTGGCTTTAATGATCCGATCCGATTTAGATTCGGTCCTTTGATAGATACGGGATTTCTCTATGGTTCTGCATTTTTTTAGATTTGCTGTTAGATGTGGTTTTCTAGCTCTTTTTAGTCTTCGAGCATTGGGCGACAAACAAGACGGACGGATATCGACTCGGCTATTGATGCTAATCAGGAATATATTTAAAAATTTATGGGGTCGCAAACATTTTTTATATCTCCGTTACAAACATCCACTTGTCCCACAAATACAATTTACCCTTTTTAGTCTTCGAGTGCGGGTATAAAAAATCGCCGAACTTTATACAATCTATATGGCAGAGCCAGAATGAAGAAATCTTGTCTCTTGGTTTTTTTTTACTTTAGGACGTTGATGTGCAATGACTGCACCATCAAGTGGTCCAGTTGAAAAATAGGTGACACCAATCCGAAGCCTGTTACGCGCGGATCCCTGGCAGATACACAGCCGTCTTCCCGCACAACTGACCGAGGGTCGCTGCCGCATGACCGAACCGATCGCGAACATGCAGGAAAGATAGGTGTTAGACTAATATTCGAGGAAAATTAGGGCTGGACGCTAAACATGCAAAGTTACAAAAGAATATTACTAATTACGGGACTTTCGAATCTGGTACGTAAGTATTATTGATCTAAGTAGAATAAGTGAATTAGTGGTGGATAATTTTATGGTAAAACGAATTATAATCCGTTTGTCATAAGACCCGAAACGGTTCATAAAAGGAATAATTCGGTCTAAACCAAACTTTCTATCCAAATAAAAAAATCAATAAAGTTTCTAGATTCCGCCTGATCAAATAGGAATCGTGAAGTTTATGCGGCTCAAGAAGTCATGGCTGTCGATGTCACGCCTGATCAAGTTGTGCATAAAAAAATCACACCAAGCATTTTTCTACGATTAAGTAAGGATAGAAGGTTTATTAAGAGCAATTTACGTAAGTAAGAAGGCAGTCTAACACCTTCATCCCAGTTGAGGCCACGCAGAGCAACAAGTAAAAAGATTTTCTGGACTGATTCTATACGGTCTTGGTGTACTTTTGTACGAGGGCACCATACACAAGACCCGTACTCTTAAATCGGACGAACAAGCGAAATATAGATAGTTTCGTTATATGGGGTCGGCAAATTCTTTTTGACCACCTCTTTATAAACCCAAGCACTTCCATGGGTTTATTTACGATGGTTGAAATCTGTTCAGAAAAAAAATAACTTAGGGCCTATTTTAACACCAATGGCGCAGGGTAATTCTCGCAAAGAGAACTAAAAGAGGGTGTAACGAACCAACAAGGGGCTGGAGCGATGAAATGTCATTACTTTACATTTCGAGGCATTCAGGTGTAACATATTTGCACAACACCATGACTGAAAGTTATTGAGATGATTTGGAATCGGAAAATGTTGCAAGCGAGAGTGAAATGAAATGTTCTTATACTGGACACAGAGTTTAGCATCATCCGCATACATGAGTACTCGAGAGTTTGAACAAGTGAAGACAAGGAGTTTTTGAAGAGGACTCTTTGAGACCTAGAGCAAAGGTAGCTGGAAATTCATTTCAAACAAAATGATTTGGCGGAAACCCTAAAATGTCAAGTTTTTTTGTGCTAGGAGGGAATGGTTTACAGAGTCTAATTTTTTATTGAAATCGGTGTAAATATCGACATCCGTCTGCATGTTTCCTTTGAAGCCTTTAATTATAAAAAGTCCATCATTTGAAGATTGATGAAAACGTCGCCTTATAAATCCGTGCTGAGCTGGAGCTGGAGCCATCAATGGCTACAATTATTATCCGATCTAAACCAAATTCGTCAATCTGGTAGATATGGTCATTCTCTACGATACTTGTGGACTTTCTTCTTTTGTGGGGGAAGGGGTCGGGGCGAAATTTTGAAATACACTTGTCTTGGTTTGGTATCACAGGAGTCTAGAAAAAAAGTTTGGTTGCTCTAGCTCTGATAATAATCTCTGATATCACTTCATAAACGTCCGTCCGTCCGTTACGTCAGTCCGTCCGTCTAGTTTGACTCACATTTTTCGTTTTCTCTTATCTTCAAGATTGTGGACGCCACAAGTGTGCGCTCTTTGTGGGGGCGGAAGTGGGCGGGGATATTAAAGACTAGAGACTACATTAAAAGAGTCCATTTTCTGTCAAACTCCTGTGATACCAAATCAAGACAAGTGTATTTCAAAATTTCGCCCCGACCACTTCGGCCACCACAAAAGTCGAAAGTCCACAACTTTGAAGATAGAAAAAAACGAAAACGAAAAATGACTATATTGCCGAACCGATCCGATCTGGTTCAGATCGGATCATTATTGTAGCCACAATGATGAAATGAATTTTCACCAACCTCCAACCTTTTTCAGCCGTGCAGTGTTTTTGTGAAAAGTGGTGTGGATCTAGATGACAGATGCAGGAAAAAATTTTAAAAAAATTATAAAATATTTTTAAATTCCACATATCACTTGTGTACTAAATGAGTACGGGTATAAAAGTAGTGTCGCGCTAACAGCGACACAACACGGACCTTCTTGTTTATTTTATGCTGCTGGGTGTTGTCAACTCGCCGACCAATTCTATATACATACATACTATGTATGTATTTATGTCGACTTGGTGCAGAAAAACTTAAATAGCAAACCAAGCTTTGGAGTGCGACTTTGGTGCTTTATGTGTCCACCATAATCGTTCGTTCGTAGAGACCAGACGTGTTTTTTATACCCGTACTCGAACAGTAAAAGGGTATATTGTGTATGTGGTAAAAGTGGATGAGTTCATTTTACCAGACTTTCGAATCTGGTTCAGATCGTATCATTATTATAGCCACAATAAAGAAAACTATTTAGAAGGCCATCGTTCCCTCTCGCTCTCTCTAACACTCCAGCGCGTCTGCTATGCCCGTTCGTCCAGATTAGCGGCTAGATCTAGATAAAAGTTAGAGAAACCAAACTTTCTATCCAAATACCTACAATATCACTCAAATCCAAGTGTATTTCAAAATTGTACCACGTAAGAAATTGTGCCACAGAAAACGAGATATGCAGAATCATACATAAAGCCCATATCTACTACACTTCTTACAACAACACGCCGTTTTGATCGCCACGTACACTGCACGAGGCAGAGTGTGTGAGCAGTGTGAGCGAGAGAGAGAATCAGTAGCTAGCTGCTGAAAATTCATTTCATCTTGCCCAATAGTAATGGTCCGATCTGAACCAGATTCGCCAATCCGGTAGAAACGGTCATTCTCTCCGATTTTGCATTTTCGTGTTTTTCTATCTTCAATATTTTTGACTTGGGCAGAGTCGACGCGTTGCTGTGTGAGAGAGAGCGAGAAGGAAAGATGCTGCTCCAAATGGTTTTCTCCATTGTGGCTTCAATAATGATCCGATCCGATTTAGATTCGGTCCTTTGATAGATACGGGATTTCTCTATGGTTCTGCATTTTTCGTTTGCTGTTAGATGTGGTAGCTCTAGCTCTTTTTTCCCATTTGTAGGATCGAGCATTGGGCGACAAACAAGACGGACGGATATCGACTCGGCTATTGATGCTAATCAGGAATATATTTACTTTATGGGGTCGCAAACATTTTCTTCTCTCCGTTACAAACATCCACTTGTCCCACAAATAAAATATACCCTTGTAGTCTTCGAGTACGGGTATACAAATTGTAATTCTATGTGGCATAGCCAGACTAAAGAAATCTTGTCTCTTGGTTTTATACCCGTACTCGAAGAGTAATAGGGTATATTGTATTTGTGGTAAAAGTGGATGTGTGTAACATAGAGAAGGAGTAATTTCCGACCATATAAAGTATATATATTCTTGATCAGCATCAATAGACGAGTCGATATAGCCCTGTCTGTCCGTCCGTCTGTCCGTCTTGTTTGTCGCCCATTGCTCGGAGGATATAAGAGCTAGAGGGACCAAATCTTTTTCCAAACTGATGTGATATCTCACTCCTAGAAAAGTGTTTCAAAATTTCGCCCCGCCCACTTCCGCCCCCCACAAAAGGGTGCACATCTGTGGCGTGCACAATTTTGAAGATAGCAGAAAACTAAAAATGCAGAATCATAGAGAAACGCTATATCTATCAGGGGCCCAAATCTAAATCAGATCAGATCAATAATATAGCCACAATAGAGAAAAACATACGAAAAAACTTCGCACCCTCCCTTTCGCACTCACACAAAATCGAGACGATTTGATTTTTCGTACAAATGAGCGCCTCGATCTCAGAGACTATAAGAGCTAGAACAACCAAATTTTCTGCCTAGACTCCTGTGATATCGCTTCAGTGCAAGTTTATTTCAAAATTTTTCCACGTCCACTCCCGCCCCCCCAAAAGACGAAAATCCACAATTTTGAAGAAAGAAAAAAACCAAAAATGCAGTATGGTAGAAAATGACCATATCTATCAGATTCCCGAATTTGGTTCAGATCGGATCATTATTGTAGCCACAATGAACAAATGAATTTTCAGCTGCCAGCTTCCCCACCCCTTGCAGCAGTCGTCGTTTATGGGGATGATTGTCGCACAGATTCTCTCACACGCACACTCACGCTCACCAAGCTACCGCGTGCAGTGTACGTGTGTTGTTGTGAGAAGTGATGTAGATGAAGTAGATGTAGATGACTGATGTAGGAAAAAAATGTAAAATTTAAATACTGATAAAACATTTGAAAATTCCACATAAATCACATGTGTGCTGACTGAGTACGGTTATAAAAGTAGAGTCGCGGCAACAACGACTCCGTACGTTCTTCCTCGTTTTTTTACTTTAGGACGTTGATGTACATTGACTGCACCATCAAGTGGTTCAGTGGAAAGAAAGGTGACACCAAGCCGAAGCCTGTTACGCGCGAATCCCTGGCAGATACACAGCCGTCTTCCCACACAACTGACCGAGGGTCGCTGCCGCATGACGCGCGGCGCGTGTACCAAACCGATCGCGAACATGCAGGAAAGATAGGTGTTAGACTAATATTCGAGGAAAATTAGGGCTAAACAGAACGCTATACATGCAAAGTTACAAAAGAATACTACTAATTACGGGAAAGGTATGTTAGTATTAGTGATTTAAGTAGAGGAAGTGATTTAGTGGTGGATAATTTATGGTAAAACGAATTATAATCCGAGCATAAGACCCGAAACGGTTCATACAAGGAATAATTCGGTCTACACAGCGGAAGGTACAAAGGAATAAAGTTTCTAGAGGATCAAATAGGAATCGTGAAGTTTATGCGGCTCAAGAAGTCAGGGCTGTCGATGTCACCCCTGATCAAGTTGTGCATAAAAAAATCACACCAAGCATTTTTCAACGATTAAGTAAGGATAGAAGGATGATGGTAAGATGCCGTTCGATTAAGGTAAACTGTATGGATACGGCTGACCAGAGTAGCTTTCATGGGTATACGTTGCTTGGGCAAAAAGATCGGCCTGATTATTGTTTTCCGACGAATTATAAAATGATAGCGAAAACAGGTGGCACAAATCAAAAAATGTTATGAGCGCTGTAAGGAACCTCTTTCAGGCTGGGGTAAACTCAGTCTGTCCAGGGTCGGCTACAAGAAATTTGTAGTTGTGGGGGACTTTAGGCAAGGGCGAGACCGGCGAGGCAATGCCGTAACCGCGTTGTGCTTGGTGCCGTGACTGAGTGGGTGGGGCAGTGCGTCGTCGCAAAGCCACCGAAGGCTCGAGAGGATCAGGAAAAGGCGAGGCAGAGCAGTGCGTTGTCGCAAAGGCTCAGTGGGACCAGGAGACGGCGAGGAAGGGCAATGCGTTGTCGCAAAGTCTCGAAAGGATCAGGAAAAGGGGCGAGGCAGAGCAGTGCGTTGTCGCAAAGGCTCAGTGGGACCAGGAAAAGGCGAGGCAGGACAGTGCGTTGTCGCAAAGGCTCGAGAGGATCAGGAAAAGGGGGCGAGGCAGAGCAGTGCGTTGTCGCAAAGGCTCTGGAAGATCTGGAAAAGGCGAGGCAGAGCAGTGCGTTGTCGCAAAGGCTCTGGAAGATCAGTAAAGGCGAGGCAGAGCAGTGCGTTGTCGCAAAGGCTCTGGAAGATCAGGAAAAGGCGAGGCAGAGCAGTGCGTTGTCGCAAAGGCTCTGGAAGATCAGGAAAAGGCGAGGCAGAGCAGTGCGTTGTCGCAAAGGCTCTGGAAGATCAGGAAAAGGTGAGGCAGAGCAGTGCGTTGTCGCAAAGGCTCTGGAAGATCAGGAAAAGGTGAGGCAGAGCAGTGCGTTGTCGCAAAGGCTCGAGAGGATCAGGAAAAGGGGCGAGGCAGAGCAGTGCGTTGTCGCAAAGGCTCTGGAAGATCAGGAAAAGGCGAGGCAGAGCAGTGCGTTGTCGCAAAAGCTCGGGAAGATCAGGATGTGTTAGTGGTTAACTCTACTAAGTTGACAAAAATACGTGTGGTTTGAGTGTATACGTATGGTTTTATTCATAACAATGTTCAATAAAGGGGTCCCTGACTGCACCATGTGGTTTCGTGTGTCTTCGACTTACGTGTAGCTACAATTAGCAAAAATGAAGTGAAATAATCGGTACCGCGCCGTTCGCGTAGCCATGGGCTTGTACTGCGATCGCGTCGTGTTTCTGGGCCCGTCTCCAGTGTCGAGGATTCGGCGCGTTTGCACTGTGGCTGGTTATATACGAACTTGCGCGTGGCTGTGAGATTGGTCGCCGAGTGACTTCTTCCTCGTGGCTCGAGGGTTCGTTGCTCTGAGAATCTACCGCGTGGTTTGAACGTTCGTCGTTGAGTGAAAAACTTCTGCGTGGCTTGAACGTTCGTCGCTGAGTGACGGCTCTTCTTTTTTTTCCCGATCGATTACCTTTTTTGTTAGGTATCGATAGTTTTTTTTTTGCCACCTCGTCCACCATCGGTAGTATTCTTTTAGGGTGAAAATGTCTTAACGCCTTCCGTGGCGTAGACCTAGTATTACTTATAATTATAATAAAAACTATTTATTCACTAGGTATAACTATTATAATGATTTATTGTAAGGAACAGATTTGGCCTTCAGTGGCGGGTCGTTGGGGGTGTGGGAAATAATCATAAAAAGAAAATAATAAAAAATACTAAAAAAATAAATAAAAATGCCTCCAGTGGCAATTCAATGGCCGGGCCTGGGTCGCATGGTGTAGACTGAGAGAGGGTCTGTAAAGACATCTAGGTCTTTACAGCGCTTTGGATAAAATAAATATACGCATCTAATTGAGAATTTCACAGAGCTTTCAAAAATATAATTTGCAAGCTAATTTCAGTTGAAAACTTAGTCGAAGTTGAAAATTTTTTTAATCTGCAAAAATGTATTGAACTCTTATTCTCTTATTAATTTAGCAAGCAATGGGAATATTCTGCGCTAGGCTCGTCTCTGACGAACAGATGAAGCCGTGTGGCAGAAACGACGCAAAGGTTAAAAGAGAACTGAAACCCCTCGCGATCCCTCTATCTATGAGGCGTAATAAAAACCCCGGCATTGAACTGCTTCTTGGTCGCTTGGTTTTCTATAGTCATTGATAATATATATGTACATACATATACATATATAAGAGTTCGGCTAATTTATAAAAATGTAATTTTCAAAGGTTTTACAGTCTTAAAATTTTCCTTTTGGTATTAAACAATAAAATAAAATATTATAGCCCGATTCGTCAACGTTTAGATATGCAGACCTGAGCTCAAATAAAAAAAATACGATATTTGGTTGATGGTTCCTATGTTCCGATGCCAACGCTCACCCCACACAATGGGAGAGCTCGGACACAAATGCGAGGGGTGAGTCACTATTTAGCTTTATCCTTGACTCTCATATGGTAATTTGACTGACTACATTAATCCCAGGAAAGCCAACTGGGATAGACATAGTAGAAAAATGGAGTAACTGCTCCCCATCATGGCACCACGGTGCCCAGACACTCAAGATGACTTAAATCGTCTAGTGGACACATTTACAGAAGCATGCAACAAGTCCTTCATGGCAGCATGCCCCGCAGCAAAACCGAGAAAGAACGTACGGAGTCGCTTCGAACGCGACTCTACTTTTATACCCGTACTCAGTGATTTATGTGGAATTTTAAAATGTTTTATCAGTTTTACATTTTACATTTTTTGCTACATCTGTCATCGACATCTACATCTACATCATCTACATCAGTTCTCATAACAACACACGTACACTGCACGAGGCAGCATGTTTGAGCGTGAGTGTGTGTGTGAGAAGAATCTGCTGCGACAATCAACCCCAATAAATGACTTAAGCAGCAATCGGACGAGGGGAAACACAGAACGGCGGGGTATTCCCGCTGCTGAAAATTCATTTGATCATTGTGGCTACAATAATGATCCGATCTGAACCAAATTCGGGAATCTGGTAGATATGGTCATTTTCTACAAAACTGCATTTTTTTTTTTTCTATCTTCAAAATTGTGGATTTTCGTCTTTTGGGGGGCGGAAGGGGGCGGGGCGAAATTTTGAAATACACTTGTTCAGGTTTGGTATCACAGGAGTCTTGGCCAAAAGTTTGGTTGCTCTAGCTCTTAAAGTCTCTGAGATCCAGGCGACACAAAAATACAAAAACCAAATCGACTCGATTTTGTGTGAGTGCGAAAAGAGAGGGAGCGAAGTTTTTTCGTATATTTTCCTCTATTGTGGCTATATTAATGATCCGATCCGATTCAGATTTGGGCCCCTGATAAATATGGGGTGTCTCTACGATTCTGCATTTTTCGTTTTCTGCTATCTTCAAAATTGTGGACGCCACAGATGTGCGCCCTCTTTGGGGGCGAAAGTGGGCGGGGCGAACTTTTGAAACACTTTTCTAGGAGTGAGATATCACATCAGTCTGGAAAAAATTTGATTGGTCTAGCTCTAATAGCCTTCGAGCATTGAGTGAAAAACAAGACGGACGGACAGACAGGGCTATATCGACTCGGCTATTGATGCTGATCAAGAATATATATACTTTATATGGTTGGAAATTACTCCTTCTCTATGTTACACACATCCACTTTTACCACAAATACAATATACCCTTTTACTCTTCGAGTTCGGGTATAAAAAGAAACCCCCGTGGTGGTCAAAACAAATAGATATCCTACGTAAGAGTAGCAGCCAAATGCGCCAACGAGGAGGAACACCGGAAAGACTACAAACATAGTCTAGCCCTCTACAAAAAAGAAACAAGCAAGGCAAAAAGAGCCTCGTGGCAAAAATTTTGCACAGAAATAGAGGAAACATCAGAAGCAGCAAGGCTTCGTAAGATCCTCTCAAAAACTACCACCTCGGTGGGATACCTTAAGCGTAACGATGGTACGTGGACTAGCTCCACTGAGGAGTCCCTGCACATCTTACTAGACACTCACTTCCCCGGGTGCACAACCATTGAACCGACCTACTCACCTATAGAGGGCTCGGTCACCTCGATGGCACACATCCACTCGAAACGGAACATCAGCTGGGCAGTAAACAGCTTCAACCCGTTTAAATCACCAGGCCCTGACATGATTATCCCAGCCCAATTATATAAGGCAGGAAACATGGCAACCAACTGGCTTCAAAGTATATTTTCCAAGATACTCATAGTAAGGAAAATTCCTGACGCATGGCTTAAGGCAAAAGATTGTCTTTATTCCCAAAGCGGGAAAAGCCTCGCTCTCCACCGCAAAGGACTTCAGACCAATCAGTCTGTCGTCCTTTCTACATAACACATTTGAGAGACTAATCGGGCTACATCTAAGGACTACGATAAATCAAAAGATGCTCTCAGACGCATAACATGCCTACAGGAAAGGTAAATCCACTCCACGAAGTAATCACTTCGGTGGAAAAATCCGGGGGGGCTGTAAAGTGGCGGCATACGCGGATGACGTTGCTATAATATTCTCGGGAAAATTCCCTCAAACACTCTGCGACCTAATGTCTGCAAAGCTCGCGAAATTGTCAGACTGGACAAAAAAGCGCGGACTGGGAGTTAATCCCTTGAAAACGGAACTGTTTTATTTTCACGTAAATACAAGATTCCGCCCCTTAACCCTCCAATGCTTAACGAATGCACGCTATCCTTCAGCGATAGTGCCAGTTACCTGGGGTTGGTAATTGACAGTAAGCTTAACTGGAACCAAAACATCAAAGAAAGAGTAAAGAAGGCTACGATAGCCCTCTGCACCTGCAAGAATGCCATTGGTCTAAGGTGGGGCATTAACACAAGTATATTCCAATGGATATATCTAGCAAAAGTTAGACCAATACTACTCTACGGAGTCACGGTGTGTCCATCGCCAAAATGCTCGGTAAGGTACAAAGAACTGCCGCACTCTGCATCAGTGGAGCACTTCGCACCACACCGAACGATGCGCTAAACGCTGTCCTGTGCCTCCAGAGTCCTGACCTTGCAGGTAAGGCTCAGGCACTCATGGCAGCAATTCGGCTTAGAGACTCTGACCAATGGGTACCGCAAAATATGGGACACTCATCCATTCTAAACGACAACAACAACGTCCCAACAAAAACGGACTACTGCATTCCGAGGGAGTATACTGAAACTCCCTTTGAAATAAATATCCCTCACCGTGATAGCTGGCTTGAGGGACTTCCGGGTCCTGATGGAGCCATTCAAATCTGGCTCCAAAATAGACAACAAAGTAGGAGGAGGCACTCCTTCAGGCTTCCGGATCACTGCAGTGTCTTCCATGCGGAAGTCACAGCGATCTGGGAAGCTCTGATTTGCATCCAAAAAGTTGCCTTTTCGGAAACCCACATAAACATCTACAGTGATAGCCAAGCTGCGATCAAATCACTAAATGCGATTACATCGAACTCGGCCACCGTAGCAAAATGCCGCAAATCTCTCCACGAGATGGCTCAGCAGTTTGCTATTAGCCTGATATGGGTCCCGGGTCACCAGGACATTGAAGGTAACTGCATAGCAGATGAACTGGCCAGAGCTGGCACTACTACCTCCTTTCTCCACGACAAAGAGGATACATGTATGCCTATGGCCACCTGCAAGCTGCAACCTCATCATAAAAGAGCAATTCATGCGACTAGACGACAGTCGGTGGCAAAACGCACCACGATGTCGCATCACGCGACAAACGTGGCCCACTATAAACAAGAAGCGCACCACCGAGCTCAGTAAGCTAAGCAGAAAAAGGTGCAGCACTGTCATTCGATCCCTCACGGGACACTGGCTTATAGTAACCCATGCCAGAAGGATGGGAGCCCTATATAATGATTAGAATATTTGCTAAGATTTTCTAATTATATTATGTTTTACAGAATGGAGCTTAGTACTACTAAGTGCTAAGAATCAAATTTATTACATACATCAAATTTTAATATGCAATGCATCAATCCTACGTAGATAAGCTTTTTATAATGTATATTAAAAAATTTGTATTATATTTCGCTTTAGTTTAACAATAGTTAACTCGCATTTCTAGTACTTTACAGTTTCTGTCTGAATTTAGCTCTTTATAATAGTTATTGTACCAGTGATTAGTTAAATATACAGTTTCTGTCTGAATTTAGCTCTTTATAATAGTTATTGTACCAGTGATTAGTTAAATATTATTCTATGTGCGAAATTTAAGATCCCAGTTAATTAATGTACGTTGAAGTCTATGCAATTACAAAGAAATTGAATAAGGACAAAATGCCCTTTCAATTTTTGTTTGAGACGTCATAGTGCAAACGCGAGGCGCTTCTGTTCTTTTGAAAGCCATACTTCGCCTGTGAAATGCTACTCGTTTTCGTCAATGTACTGTGGGACTCAGCCGAAAACAGGTGGCACAAATCAAAAAATGTTATGAGCGCTTTGGATAAAATAAATATACGCATCTAATAGAGAATTTCACAGAGCTTTCAAAAATATAATTTGCAAGCTAATTTCAGTTGAAAACTTAGTCGAAGTTGAAAATTTTTTCAGTCTGCAAAAATTTATTGAACTCTTATTATACCCGTACTCGAAGAGTAACAGGGTATATTGTATTTGTGGTAAAAGTGGATGTGTGTAACACACACAGAGGGAGGCGTTTCCGACCCCATAAAGTATATATATTCTTGATCAGCATCAATAGCCGAGTCGATATAGCCATGTCTGTCCGTCCGTCTGTCCGTCCGTCTTGTTTTTCACTCATTGCTCGAAGGCTATTAGAGCTATACCAACCAAATTTTTTTTCCAGACTGATGTGATATCTCACTCCAAGAAAAGTGTTTCAAAATTTCGCCCCGCCCACTTTCGCCCCCAACAAAAAGCGCACATCTGTGGCGTCCACAATTTTAAAGATAACAGAAAACGAAAAAAGCAGAATCATAGAGAAATACATTATCTATCAGGGGCCCAAATCTGAATCGGATCGGAGCATTAATATAGCCACAATAGAGAAAAATATACGAAAAAACTTCGCTCCCTCTCTTTCGCACTCACACAAAAACGAGACGATTTGGTTTTTTCGTAAAATGAACGCCTGGATCTCAGAGACTATAAGAGCTAGAGCAACCAAACTTTTTGCCAAAACTCCTGTGATACCAAACCTGAACAAGTGTATTTCAAAATTTCGCCCCGCCCCCTTCCGCCCCCCCCAAAAGACGAAAATCCACAATTTTAAGATAGAAAAAACCAAAAAATGCAGTATCGTAGAAAATGACCATATCTACCAGATTCCCAAATTTGGTTCAGATCGGATCATTATTGTAGCCACAATGATCAAATGAATTTTCAGCAGCAATTCCCCCCTTCCTCTTGCAGCGTAAGTCAATTATTTGGGTTGATTATCGCTGCAGATTCTCTCACACGCACACTCACGCTCAAACATGCTGCCTCGTGCAGTGTACGTGTGTTGTTGTGAGAACTGATGTAGATGATGTAGATGTAGATGTCGATGACAGATGTAGCAATAAATGTAAAATGTAAAAAATGATAAAACATTTTAAAATTCCACATAAATCACATGTGTACTGACTGAGTACGGGTATAAAAGTAGAGTCGCATTAGAAGCGACTCCGTACGTTATTTCTCGTTCTCTTATTAATTTAGCAAGCGATGGGAATATTCTGCGCTAGGCGCGTCTCTGACGAACAGATGAAGCCGTGTGGCAGAAACGACGCAACGGTTAAAAGAGAACTGAAACCCCTCGCGATCCCTCTATCTATGAGGCGTAATGAAAACCCCGGCATTGAACTGCTTCTTGGTCGCTTGGTTTTCTATAGTCATTGATAACATATACATATATACATATACATATAATATATACATATATAAGAGTTCGGCTAATTTATAAAAATGTAATTTTCAAAGGTTTTACGGTCTTAAAATTTTTCCTTTTGGTATTAAACAATAAAATAAAATATTATAGCCCGATTCGTCAACGTTTAGATATGCAGACCTGAGCTCAAATAAAAAAAATACGATATTTGGTTGATGGTTCCTATGTTCCGATGCCAACGCTCACCACACAAAATGGGATGCCTCGGACACAAATGCGAGGGGTGAGTCACTATTTAGCTTTATCCTTGACTCTAATATGGTCATTTTTAATCGGGGTAATGACCCCACATTCATTATAATGTCAGACTTAGTCGAGATCTGGAAAGTCCTAGAGGACCATTCCTTCTCTGAACACAGGTACATCGAGACAATAATGAGACCCGAGTGCCCAAAACCAACTGACTACATTAATCCCAGGAAAGCCAACTGGGATAGATACAGTAGAAAAATGGAGAAACTGCTCCCCATAATGGCACCACGGTGCCCGGACACTCAAGATGACTTAAATCGTCTAGTGGACACATTTACTGAAGCAAAAAGAAACAAGAAAGGCAAAAAGAGCTTCGTGGCAAAAATTTTGCACAGAAATAGAGGAAACATCAGAAGCAGCAAGGCTTCGTAAGATCCTCTCAAAAACTACCACCTCGGTGGGATACCTTAAGCGTAACGATGGTACGTGGACTAGCTCCAGTGAGGAGTCCCTACACATCTTACTAGACACTCACTTCCCCGGGTGCACAACCATTGAACCGACCTATTCACCTATAGAGGGCTCGGTCACCTCGATGGCACAATTCCTCTCGAAACGGAACATCAGCTGGGCAGTAAACAGCTTCAACCCGTTTAAATCACCAGGCCCTGACATGATTATCCCAGCCCAATTATAAAAAGGCAGGAAACATGGCAACCAACTGGCTTCAAAGTATATTTTCCTAGATACTCATAGTAAGGAAAAATTCCTGACGCATGGCTTAAGGCAAAGATTGTCTTTATTCCCAAAGCGGGAAAAGCCTCGCTCTCCACCGCAAAGGACTTCAGACCAATCAGTCTGTCGTCCTTTCTACATAACACATTTGAGAGACTAATCGGGCTACATCTAAGGACTACGATAAATCAAAAGATGCTCTCAGACGCATAACATGCCTACAGGAAAGGTAAATCCACTTCACGAAGTAATCACTTCGGTGGAAAAATCCGGGGGGGCTGTAAAGTGGCGGCATACGCGGATGACGTTGCTATAATATTCTCGGGAAAATTCCCTCAAACACTCTGCGACCTAATGTCTGCAAAGCTCGCGAAATTGTCAGACTGGACAAAAAGCGCGGACTGGGGTTAATCCCTTGAAAACGGAACTGTTTTATTTTCACGTAAATACAAGATTCCGCCCTTAACCCTCAATGCTTAACGAATGCACGCTATCCTTCAGCGATAGTGCCAGTTACCTGGGGTTGGTAATTGACAGTAAGCTCAACTGGAACCAAAACATCAAAAGAAAGAGTAAAAGAAGGCTACGATAGCCCTCTGCACCTGCAAGAATGCCATTGGTCTAAGGTGGGGCATTAACACAAGTATAAGTAATTATTAAACGCACTACGGGTAGTAATTTATCTGAAGTACTATTTATTTCACGAATGTAATTAGACTTGCAAAAAGAATACAATGAGAGATTAAGTACCCGCAAGGCGAGACGTTGATACGTGAATGCCACTCGGCCGGTAATTAACAACTAACTTAATAACCTAAACTTCCCAGCTACGGGACCCTTGGTTTGCCGGCCACGGCACTCGTCGCTGTCCAGCAAAAGTGCCGACCTTGCGCCTCGTGCGTGGTGTCCAGTAGCGGCCGGCATCCGGCGACCGCGACGACGGCGATCCCACGGTTGACGAAACTGCTTACCTTGCGATATCGCAGAAATTCGTCCAACCCAATGGACAATCCAGTTAACTCTTGTTAACTCAGAATTCGTCCAACCCAATGGACAATTCAGTTAACTCTTGTTAACTACTCCTCCTTCAAGACTTGACCGTCCTCGGTCAAGCCCATGCTCTTCAGCATCTGCTCGATCGCGACGGTGTTACCCTTCTGCTGCCTGCGCCGCATCCACCAGGAAACGCCAATTAAAGCAGCGCACACGGCCACGCCCACGACAGCGGCCAGTGCGGAACTGATCACAAGGTTTGTTCGGACTTCGGTCAGGTGCTGCAGATTTTCCTCATTCAGCTTGTGAAGATACGGCAGGCTCAACAGTGTTTGGTGGCGGGTGACATTAATCCTCGCCGAGGTAGCTACGCCCGGAACTCTCTTTGGCGCATTGCTGAAGTTGGTGTATTTTGTCCCATTGACGTGCGCGACCTGGTCAAAGGTTACCAGGTATGTTCCCGTAACATTTCGCTCGGGGCCGTCGTCGGTGGTCACAACGGCGGTGGCATCGTTGATTACCACAATACCCTCATCTATCTCCAAGATCGGGGGTAGGTTGTTCGGCTAGGTGCCGCAGTGGGCCACGGCACCAAAATGCAGCTCTTGAGCGCAGCTGTTCGCCGGTGCCTCCTTACAGAAGGCCAATGATGGGGTCCCTATGCATGATGAGACAGCGATGACCTTGCTGCCGCACTCTGCTATGGTGTCCTCGGGCAGCTGGATCATTACCCCTTTGTGTGCGACTGGGAAGATGGTTATTTTCTTACAAATGAGCTTAGGTCTAGGCATTTCAATTACAAAGATGATCAATTCCTTATTAGCTAGTGCCCTCACATTTGCAGCGCCCAAAAGTTGGGTTACACTGATATCTGTGGAACCTTTCTTCAGAATCGCCTCTAAGTCATTACTATCAATAATAGCTGGATTTACTATATTTATTTTAGCCAGAGTAGTGGCGATCATTAGGTTCTGCAATTCGAGCGTCAATATCCTGTTTCTAGTAAGGAGGGTTTCATATAGATGGGAAGTGTTAATTTCTTCCCGCTTATTTACTTTCAATAATTGATTAACCGTTTCGGTGAGGGGCATTTATCTGTGTTTGAGTCCTTGAGTTTATGGTTATCTGTCTGTTGTTTGCGTTTATTAAATCATACTCGACCTGTCTCGTTTGTTGTAAGTCATCAAAGTCCGGAGTTCCTGCGATTACCTTCA